>CABEEJ010004658.1:24595-60828 GCA_901482245.1 Timema douglasi | reverse complement strand
ATGGTTGTCAGACCTCCAGGACAGAGTGTTGACCTGCCTCGTAGTATGGTTGTCAGACCTCCAGGACAGAGTGTTGACCTGCCTCGTAGTATGGTTGTCAGACCTCCAGGACAGAGTGTTGACTTGCCTCGCAGTATGGTTGTCAGACCTCCAAGATAGAGTGTTGACTTGTCTCGCAGTATGGTTTGTTCCTCTCATCTCTGTGTTGCGTCACATTGTTCCTACTGGAAGGTTGTCTGCTTTGTAAGCTCAGTGTTTGTCGCGCTCTTGTGCGGTTAGTTTGTCAGCTGTTCAGGTGTTTCGTAGAGTCTCACCACATCAACAGACTGTGGCTTTGACAGTTTCAAGAGGATAACCTCCTCCGAGTCATCATGTGAAAGGTTACTTGCCCTGCCATCCATTAGTTTGTTGAAATGAGGTGAGTTTTAGAGGAATTATAAAACTCGCGATTATTTGACTAATTATTTTGGTTCTGGCCAAGTGTGCTAACACTGTAGACCCCTATCCGTTCCTCCTAAACATATTGTCTACGCACGTTTATATCAACATATAGTAAATGAGATATTGATTCTAGGTTGGACACTTCAAATGTAAAATTTAATATTTTGTTGTATTGACCCGAAAGCTCCAGTCACTAATAATCAAAGTTCCCAACACCTTATCGCAGTCGTTAGCGTGTCTACCTACTGAGCTAAGTAGTATTGGGTTCAATTCCCGGAATGACCTAATAATATAACTTTAATACTCAACTAGTCAAAGCTATTATTTATGCTTTAAGTGATGATTTCTCCATTTAGATATAATATTCTGAAAAATTATCTTTAGTTAAATTATGGCTTCCTCTTTCAGAATGATGAATCAACGTCTGTGGAGTTGAATCACGTGAACATGTTTTTTTTAATTTTTCCGTCAAACAATAGTTTTATATTATGTTTCCATAATGTGGATCAAATTCATTCTTCTGTAGTATTTTCCACAGTAGATGTCAGCTTATGACACTTGTTGGACATCGAGTTGAATGACAGGTACATCTAAATATTCATCATTGATAAAATTACCATATAGTTTAGATTGGAGTCAAAAGTATTTCAACTCGCATCGGTGGTCACGTGGAATAATACGTCATTATTATATAGTCTGAAGTTACCACGACGGGAGTGTCAGGGTTTGAATCTCTGCTGGTTTTAAGGTGGGTGGTTTTTCCTAAATAGTTTCCCACCCCCTCTCCACGCAAGTATGAGGATATTTCTTTTAAATAATATTTGAATAACAAGGGCGTATAAATGGGCGGGGTGTGAAGTGGTCCGGTAATCTGATGTACCCCCAAGGGGGGACCATATATATGTAAAATACTTTATAGGCTAAAGTTATAGTAAAATGAATTTTCGACGACCTTGGTGGGGAGACAACCCAGATGGGTAGTAAGACGTGGTACATTAATTGCAATCGTTTAATATTAATTAATATTTCAAACTCATCATAAGTGCTGGCCTAAACTCACATAAATTACCTTCATTGCTTTTAAATGTCTGCAAAAACAACAATAGTAATAGATTATTATAAGTTTAAAAGAACTATTAGTCATTATATTAATCGAGCTACAACTGTTCGATATGACTGCATTTTTGTGATGATGTATTATTTCTTCAATCAGATAGTTATATTTATAATATTATTACTATATTAAAGATCTATTCCTAGCCTGGAATGATAGCACCAAATATTTACGGATGATAAATAGCTGTGTAATCTCTTGACAAGTCAATAAACCGTTCCCTGAACTTTGGAAGGAGCTCACAAAATACACACATTATATGTATGTGTTAATATACAGTATACAACTATGAAACCAGACGATCATACATTGTAATATATTAAGTCAGACTATATAATTCAATTATCATGATACATATTCCTCATTTCCTCAGTTTTATCGATAAATGCTCTCCAATGAGATGTTCGTACAAAAGTACCGTCATGAGTTCCAGACATGTAGAACAAAACCATAATAATATTATTAGGTTTTTTGTTCTTTATCACCATGTCTCATTACCCTAATGTTAGGCATAGGGTAGGGTGCATTCATATTAAATGTAACCACATTTTCGCTGAGGAAGAGTGGAAAATAATATGGAAAAATCACCCTCAGTACACCCGACCTGGATCTGAACTCCGATCTCCCTATCATCAGCAGCCCAGTCTATTGCAGGATTGACACCTTACACCAAGTGACCCTCAAACTTTTTTGTAATTTTTTGTAGTTTGTGAAGTGGCAAAACCATACTATTTTTATTTCTTAATCTTTTCAAGGTCGTCGACCTAAGTAATCTTGAGGTAAAGTGCTCGCTTCAGGACCCGATGTCCGTGGGCTCAAACCCAACCGTGGTCAACGGATTTTTCTTGTGCGATAAAAACTTGTAGCACAACTTCCTCCGGAGAGGAAGTAAATCCGTCACTCCCGTGTCGATTGTGGCTTGTAAAGGAACCCTGGAAGGTTTGTGAGAATACCTTTCCTGGAAATATTGGTAGGCCCTTTCTCTTTCGCTCATAGAAATTATCGTGGGCTGATACAATCAGTCGGTTCAGAAAGTGCACGTTAAATACCTTAAATAAATAAAATAAAATTTACCAAGATCATGGAAGTAGGCGAATATATTTTGCATTAAAAAATGTTTGCTATATCCTTTTGATGAATATTTTATAAAATCATAACATGTTTTCAGTTTCAAAATATCAGCATGCTAGTTACTTAGGAGGTTGACCAAACTATGTTGTTGTTTACTTGTAGACAATGCTAGTTACTTAGGAGGTTGGCCAAACTATGTTGTTGTTTACTTGTAGACAATGCTAGTTACTTAGGAGGTTGACAAAACTAGGTTGTTGTTTACTTGTAGCCAATGCTAGTTACTTAGGTGGTTGACAAAACTAGGTTGTTGCTTACTTGTAGACAATGCTAGTTACTTAGGAGGTTGACCAAACTATGTTGTTGTTTACTTGTAGACAATGCTATTTACTTAGGAGGTTGGCCAAACTATGTTGTTGTTTAATTTGTAGACAATGCTAGTTACTTAGGAGGTTGACCAAACTATGTTGTTGTTTACTTGTAGACAATGCTAGTTACTTAGGAGGTTGACCAAACTATGTTGTTGTTTACTTGTAGACAATGTTTGCTGATAAAGAAGCATGGAGGTTTCGAGAAGGAGTCTGTGTCATTGGTTTTCAAAACATCCAAGCTCTTAGGTGATAAGTTAAGCTGTGAATGAGAGTCATGTTTGTTGATTGTTAAAAGGTGTTTGTTGAGGTGAACACGTGAGTGGCAGTTTAATCATCGATGGAAGAGGTGACTAGAAGACGACCCTTCTGGTCGGGGCAATGCCACCCTACCAGACGAGGAGCCTGCGCAACGGTATCTTCTCTGGCTTTCGTCATCGCAATCATTCTAGTGGCCTTCCTGGCTTTCGGTGAAGAGGACGACACAGGTACCTTGCGGCTCGTCAGTGTGGTGAGTTGCAACCACTTTTTATAATATACTTCCTTTTTTAACCCTCGACCGGGCGCGCTGGGTGGCCCATGGGGTAGGGCTGTATCCACAATCAGTTTTTACAGAACTATTTAAACTTGTATGAATGGAGTTTTGTTTGTTTACGTTTTTTTTTATAATCTGACTAAATTTAAACACGTTCTACTAAATTGAATTTTAAAAATTGATATATAATATTGATAGTTTTATAAGTAAATTTTAGGTGCCATAATTTATATCTAATGGTTGTCCAAGAGGGTTGTATAATTTCCAACTTTTACAAAATTAGTAATTACTGTTTAGTGCTTAGGATATTATTTTGTAATAAGGTACTAAAATAAATAAATAAATGTGAATACACGCACAGTGCAGTACAATACAAACACAGAATACCTTTAAACAAATTAGAAACCAGAATTGCCCTCGGTCTCATCCCGCAATATTTTACCAACTTCTGAGGCAGATATTATTCCAAATTGAGTAGTAATTTTTTGTTTGTTTTATCTGTCAGTGTATGCCCGTTCTATAACCAATTTGATAAATGATCATGCGACTTACGAACTATCTCATTCCTAAGATATACAAAACACTCCAAACTTGGACTGTACATTCGAAAATGATAACTTTATAGCCCTACCAGAAATCAAACTCAGGACCTTTACTGTAATTTGCCAACATAAAACAAAAGAGATGGCTCGTATTTAAACTTAAATATATTAAACAACGGAATTGTTGTTCAAAAATAAATTTGTTAGAAAAACAGCCTTATATTACTACTTGAGCAGGGTGACCTGGTGGTCTAGGGGTAAGGTGTCAGACTTCTATGCTGGCGGCCGGGGTTCAATCCCAGGTCCCGGCAAAGATTTATCTGATTACCAAACCCTTCCTTCACCTCTGACAAGACATCTTGTGAATGTGAGGAATGCCAGGTCTCCACCGTGGTTCGGATTCCACGTTAAACTGTAGGTCCTTCATTTCATCTCACAATCACCCTACCATTACACATTAGCGTAAGTGCGTATAACCCGAACGGGTAGTAAGACGCGGTGCTAATAATAATAATAATACTTGAGCAGGCGCGTGAGTTGTTTCAAGACTCAACAATGGGTTTTATCAAACAGATGGCTTAATTCAATAAGCGTATAGCAGCAGTATGGAGCTACCCCTAGAACAGTACATTACACGTATCACTCACCATTATACACCATCAAACCTCCAAACTAATCCTGACAATAGCCAAAAGAATGTTCTTCTCTTGTCATACAGGCTAAGGTATCAAACAGCTACACATAATTCTTCAAAAATCACTATTTTATAAACAGTACCTTTGAAAAATAATTTTTTTTAAACGTTAATGTTTTCTTACATAAAAGATCTTAAAATTAGTATGGTTGTTTAATTGCTGTTGAATTTAAATTCATGCCTAGAGCACCACCTCGTTAAAGGTTTAGTTTATTTCAAAAGCCGAGATAAAGCCATTAATATTTTCCACAACTACAATCTCGTCCTTATTAAATTATTATCTCTGATTCAGAAAGTTTAATTCTAAATATATATAGCACAAAATTAATTTACTTAAGAATTAAAGTACTATAAAAAAGCATCTGAATCATTTTAGTACATTCATAAATTCAAATATGTTACCGTTTAAACAATTCTCCACAGATAAAATAAGTAAGGGCACTGGTTGTGGCTCGTGGGGAAGTCACCAGAAAGAAGATAGCAATGAGTTTTTTAAACATTTAATCCTTCTTGAAGCAATTTAAAGGGTCTTTATTTCCAAGACTAGATTGAGCTGTAGCTGTTAAGAATTTTTAAGACTCCAATAAAAAAATAGCTTGGGCATTTAGAAGAAAAAAAACACGTAATAAATCATCCTTTTAAAAGAAGGGGCCTTAAATCCCCGAAACACCCCCCCCACACACACACACACACAGTGATGGCTTGTGTTTATAAGAACATGTGCAGGTTAAAATCTAATACTTTTGATTAACATTATAGACTATTAGTTGTAAATAATTAATTGGCCTATCTAAATCTTGTTATTACCTACCACTTCTCGTGTAATGTTTGACAACTGTGTCGTGTGCGAGCGCCAGAGATAAGTTCTTGTTTAGAGTTTGAAAACACGACGTGCGCGTTGGAAAGATGTATACCAATTGAAGCGCTAATGCACACACGTAGATCCTATGGGGGATTTATCCTGGGGTGTGTGCACATACGTTGCTGTGAACATTTTAGTGGATTTACCAGCTCTTAATTTCCTTCCTCTTATCACAACCATCGATAGTCGAGCTATTCGATCCAATCCAAACAAACTGGAGCGTTTGTGACCCTCACCAGTCCAGTGACTATTCCAATTGGAAGAAAGCAAGAAGTTTGTGACCCTCATGAGTCCAGTGACTATCCAATTGGAAGAAAGCAAGAAGTTTGTGACCCTCTACACTCCAGTGACTATCCAATTTGAAGAAAGCAAGAAGTTTGTGACCCTCATGAGTCCAGTGACTATCCAATTGGAAGAAAGCAAGAAGTGTGTGACCCTCATGAGTCCAGTGACTATCCAATTTGAAGAAAGCAAAAAGTTTGAACGAATAGTTTTAAGTAACTATCGTGCTTTTTATTGCTAGCTCGAGAGAGAAATTTAAAATAAAATACATTATATATAAATTTACTTTGTTTGGACGTTGTATTGATATAAATAGAATACCTTTACAGTATTTATACTATCCAGTTTAGGCTTGGTGAAACTGTAAATAGACAAAACATTACCGTTTTAAGATTTTGGTTTCTTTCAAAGATAAAGAAGGTGCAATATATTCTAAATAAATAGAAAGTAGCCCAATTTAAGAATTGTAAAAGTTTTCAATACCCAAACGGTATGAGAATGGATTTCCTCAATACGTTGTCAACTAGCAACTATTGTATTTATATTTAATATTTATGTATACTCATGTTTCTGCTGTTGGTTTAATTCAACTTCATGAGGGGTCATATCTATACTTTAAATAAAGTTTACATTCTATTGACACAATCAAGATAATACATACTTTATATTTTATAAATATACAATTACTGAACATTTTTTATTGTAATTTTAATTTTGTGAACACCCTAGTTTTTACATAACGAACCGCCACTGCTCACACAAGGACTCAGATAGCTAAGACAATTATATTTAATATTTCTAACAGATTCACTTTTCGTTAGATCTACATAAAAATAACATTTGAAGAAACTGAAAAAAATAGATGTAGATCAAACAAAATTGACAAAATGTTTCTGTGATTATTTTAATGCTGTCCACCATTTATACAAAGGGCAGCCAATTAAAACATTAATATGGGGAATGGTTTATAGGCCCTACGTGAAAGTATATATATACATACATTTAGCTAGGTTTATCATATGACGAAAAGTGATGCAGATAGAAAAGCTTGTATACAAATCCCCTCAAGCTCTTCAAACAATATCTCATGCTGCTAAACCATGATTCCATCTAGAGGCTGTTACAAGATGGCAAACACATCACATGTAATTATTATGAAACATTTCACGCGAGGTCAAGACACAATAATTACACCATTTGTTTCATAAAGTGAAGGCTGCCGAGTAATTGCAAACATTCATCTGATAGAAACCCCATGTAGCCTACTAGGTTAGTTTTAATATAGTGTACGTTAAGAGTCATAAACTAAGACAACCAACTAAACCTGCCCTTCCATTGTAAAACTAACAAAGTTTTGGAACAAACCTGTTATTCGCTTGTCCATTGCCCGAGCCGGAAAGAAACTCATCCAGCCCAGGAGAATTGGATGTTAACGTTACACTCTAATTTAATTTACAGGGATTCAAACAGTTATCTTATGTAGCTAATACCTTTGTTAAATATAAACTTAAACATTACACTAAAATTAAAGTGTGATGATTTAATAATAGCAGTGGTTTGAGTTTCCCAGTCCATGATTAAGGCAGCTCAAGTGATAGCCAATTCATGAAACCCAAGAGTTTTCGCCCGGTCCTTGAAATTTACACGCGATGAAGTCAGTTCACGGAAATGGAAAACATTTGGACTATTTCACCCTTTGGGGTATAACATCCCCAAACATAGGCACGCAGATTGAGTTAGGGTGGTTATGGGACGCGTAGGCCTATGTGCGATAAAAGACTTTTAAACAAAATGATGATACAAAACCTCGATGGGAGAATAATATCAAAATAATTGTTAATGAAGTTCGGTGTAGGGTATAAATATCTCAGGAAAGGATTGAATGAAAAATTTACGTTTTACTGGCTTTAAGCTTTCCATTTCCTTGAAGCCAGAGGTTTAGTTAATTGCACTTAATAAATTAATTGTAAAATATGCAACGTTAAATATAATTGTGAATTAGGGGGCCAGACTCTAACCTATAGACTAGACTTGGATCCCTGAACAAGTAAGTATAAGATCGCTTTTAGATAAAGAGATTTTATACTCTTTTTCAAGACAAATTTTGGATAATTTTCTTAAAATTCGCTTTTCTTACTCTGCCATCTTATCCTATATAATGATAGTTTTTCAAAGAGCACTGATGTTAAGCGTATGAATACAAATATATTATTCCAAAACGATTTATTTATCTATTAGAAAAATAAAAATAGTAAAATTAACCTTTCCTCCAAATGTGTTTATTAATATTAATACTCTCCATTCCATTCTATATATATATTATATAAATATATATAGTGTAGCTTGTTATTTAATGTATGTAATTTTGATAGCAAGCTCCAGTTTTAAGTAAATTGCGTCCTCTGTGAAACTTCCTCACAGCTTCCGATGGTCCAGATATAAACTCTAGCACTTATTTACAGCAGCTGTTTTTGTCTTTCAATTATCTCTGAATGTGGTCATTAAAATTTGTCCTTGTCAATTACACTGGAAGTGATGACGTATGACGTGTTTTTCGTACCCCGGAGACAATTAGTTTGGTGCGCTATATCGGTAAGTCGCTGGTAGATGGCTTTTCAGCGAGTCCTCTGAGGCTCAGGCGGACATGGCTCATTTGGCTCGGCAGTCAGTGAATTCAAAAAGTGTCTGGGTCAAATAACCTATACCTTGAAATTTCCTGGATAGTACTTTTTTTATCACTAATTAAGGTTATACGCATATGTACTAATCACGGTAAAGTGATAGAAGAAAGTAGTAAGGTTGGGTTCAGAGGTTGTGTACACGCATTTGCTTGAAAGGAGGTTAAGAGGCCAATTGGAAAAATTCCCCCTCAATAAACCCAACAGGGATTAGAACTTCAGCCTGGGAGGTGGGTTTAAGTAGATTGTATTCAGTTAGTTCACATGAAATAAATGTATATTTAAAAGCTATGTTAGTTCATTTATTTAACCTTTAGATTCCCGTGCAAGATTACTCTTGAACACACGAACAAAATTATATTAAAATAAACATGTCCTGCCTATTTTTTCAACAGGCGATACATTTCTACCTAAGGTACCTTCTCAATGATTTTCCAGGAAAAATTAGCTACGTCATTATTTGTTAGGTATAATCTTTTAACATTATCTGGATACGAGTTTTAATCAAACCTGCTTCGGTGGCCGCATGGTCTTAGGCACTATTATCGTAATGTTAACGAGGAGATCATGGTTCGATTCCGGTCTGGTGTATTGAGGGTGGTTATATTTAAATGGTTTCACACTCTCTCTCGACACGCAAATGTATGTACACTTCCTCTCAATTCAGCCTTCCCCATCCATATAGTAGTGTAACTAGTACATAAGTGTGTAACCCGAATGGGTTGTAAGACGTGGTTCTAAAAATTAATTATTAAAGTCAATTTCAATAAAATTGATTTTATTTTCTTTTAACCCTAAAATAAACACCGTTAACACCAGGGTTGGATAAATAATCCTAAAACCCCTCTGAGAAACTTGATGAAAACCCTAGATACGAGGTTAGCCTGATGGTAGAATAGTTTCGGCCGGGATACGGACACTAGGGGTCATGATCCTCCGTCACCCAAACAACCTCAAATTCACATTTTTTAAATGATAACTACACTTTTTATCTCCGATAGGTCGCAGGAAAGTAAACTCAATAATAGTAACACAACGCAGGTAGTAAAATGTCAGTGACAATATTCAAAGGAATAAAATGAGGACACGTTTAACAAAAATAATCGTATCAATACGTCGGTATTTATATGATATGCAGCTGTCACTTTTGTAAGAACCATTCATACCATTAAAATATGTTATCAATTTTGAGTGCAAAATATGTTCACATTTCCGAAAAATTGCTCTATAATTCTTTTCTTAAGATAATAAAGGTATTTCCTTGTTTTGGTCAAATTTCCCGGGAGCTAAAATATTCAAAGTGTATTGTTAGCTTTAAAGATAGTTTTGCGACCAGATGTTTAACTTCAGATGCCCCATGGTTTGTAAAACACTGCACCCAGATTATTTATAACCCATGAAGTATTAGGGTTATAGCAATAGCGACTGAAGTTGGAAGAAACTGGGGTTAACGGGTGTCACCTACTTACGTTAAGGTCGTTCGACCAAACAGTTTGTTAAACTTAAAAAATATTTAAAATATAAGTAAGTACGTGATTATTGTGTTTAATGTTGCAATATTTCGAGTGGCTAGGAATTATAAGTGGTTGCATGTCACATGCAAATAAAATTTTGAAATCACATTAACATTAATAAGACAAGGAAACATCTCTAAGGAAAACAGTTTTTTCTGGACATATTAAAATGAAATGGCTTGAAACCAGCTCAACTTTATGTCGTACAAAACTAAGTTATATCATCGAGCTTACAATAATTAGGGGGGAGATGTTGGAGGGTTGATTTAAACAAGTAGGAAGATCTAAATGTGGATGTAATCGTCAAGGTCTTATTAAAGTGTGATTTCCAATCCCATTGGAATAGTTATTGATTATTAATATAGACCTATTATGATTGCAGGTGTTCCGCCACGGCGACCGCTCCCCAACGGAGACGTACCCCACAGACCCTCACAAGGACGACTCTCTGTGGCCGGATGGGTGGGGTGCCCTAAATAATGTGAGCCCTCTACATCTAGAGTTGACCTTGTTCACTGTGAACCATTATTCCTTAGTCATTGGAAACTGCAATGTCGACTCAGCGACTAACGCTCATGAATGCACCATGAGGCTGATGTTCGATCTTCGTCAAGTGCACTAGAGATACATTTCTGTTTATCAAAATTGGGGCTTATTTCATCAATCCAGAGGAAATTTGTTGAAGCTCATAAGAACTTACACTTTTCATTATGTTATCTTTAGATGTATCGTATGTTCAAGTTAAGGTACGAGAGATTCAAGTAAATGTCGATTAATTAAAGTTTACTTTCAAAATTTATATATATTTGGTGGATAGTAGGGTGAAAAGGGCATAGTAAAAAAGATGAAAACTTTTGGTAAGAGCTTAACAAATTTCCAAATAATACCTACAAAATCACATTAAATAGTCAAACAGAAATAAGGTGTTTATATTTTATTAAATGTGCGCTTTAAGATGGCTCTGTGTTTCAATTTGTTTAGTTAGTAATAAGGGTGTTTTAATAACTTAAGCGCTTGTGATTGCCTAGTAAGTATTTTAAATTCACGCTTCCTTCAAACTTAAGCCATTATTTATTACCTTATAGTAAATATTTAAAATGTTAGCACATTGCTAAAAAAAGTTGTGAATAAATACATATACATACCCGTAAAAAATTATGGAAACCGTTAATGTAACCGAAAAGCTGAAAAATATTTATTTCATTTTACTTTAGGTAACATAAATTTAAATAAAAATAGAAAATCACTAAGTATTTATACATATAACCTAAATTGCAAAGTAAGACCCCCATCATCATAATGTAATGTAGTGGATAGTAAAATAGTAAGCACTGACCAAATAAGCTCCTTCTCAACAAAACTACAAATTAATTTTTATGTATAAAAATATCTTAAAACCTATTATAAACAAAAACATTGGTTAGACTTGTAAGACAGAAGAGGATGACTGATGGAAAATGACATCATCGAAGAAGCAGACACATTTACGACATATTTAAGTAGAACCATTGGAAGAAGTTGTGTGCTAGTCTAGCATCAACTCTATCAATTATAAAGACGAAAAGGAGAACAATGTGCCCAGTAATAATTGAAAATTGCAGTTCTTACAAGAGCTTTCAATAATATTAAGCCTTTTTTCTATATTGCCTCAAAGGTTTTATTTATTTTGCTGAATTCGTCACTCTCTTAACATATACATAATATTACTGCTCAGCATGGAGTTGGTTAATTCTTTCTCTTCGATATTTTCTTGACCAAGAATTTTGAGTAAGAGCTTCAACTTATAATAATTCTGACGCATCTTCAGATATCTTATTCGCTTCTTTGCTGACTCAATTTTATTTATTGGCTATCTCTATATCAGATGAAGACAATAGTGAAATTTACATTGTACAGTTTAGTTCGTGATAATTTTTGGACTTTTGAATAAAAAACGAATGATTAAATGAATCATTGTTTAATCCACATTTAACTAACTTTTCAAGGCTATCGACCGCTAGTTCTTCAGGCAAAGGTGGTAAGATTATTGCATATGAAAATTTGTGTTCACCATAAATACAAGGTGAAAAATTCTATATCCTTGAAACTACAAACTTTTCATTGTTGACATAAATTTTACCAATAATATGTTGCAACAAAAGCAATATTTGTAAGTAACATTGCATTAAACATATTCCTTCATCAGTTCATAGAGCCATCTGTAATATTTTTCTAACGCTTCAAAACTTTTTTACTACTCAAAACAATTAATTTTCGATGCATTCTGTTTTATAAATCATGAATAATCTACTCATAATAACATAATACCAGACATTTACAAATAATAGAATGCAGTTAACAATATACCAACCTTTTGTAAAAAGGACCAAACGAAAAATAGCATTAGCTTTTGTATACAATTAAAAGTTACTTTATAAATATAAGGCTTGGATGAGTATAATATCATTGCCTAACAATGATATATCAATAATATGATCAAACCCTTTTAATAGATAACCCCTATATTAACCTTTTCAGGATAATGCATGAGAGCAGGGATGAGTACAATGCAGCTATTATATTACACAGATGATTTAGCTTTGTCGGGAAATAGTAAGGAAGCTGTTGAAAGAAATGTAGACATTTATTATATGCTAGGTAGGAAATGATTTAAAAGTGAATGCTCAAAAGACTAAGTACACGATCACCTATAGAACAAAGACTGGGGACGATAATTTAGAGATTACCGCGAACAGCATATCATTTGACCGGGTTAATGAGTTTAAATATTTAGGAAAAATTTTAACTAGCAATAAAGATGTTAGATTGGAAACTAGGAAAAGAATACATTCGAGAAATGCAATCTCTTTCAAAAAGTTGTTGACATCTCTTTGTGTCATGGAATGTAGAAATCAAAATATACAAAGCAATGACTTTACGGGTTGTTCTCTTTGAGTGTGACTTTCATGACGAAAACAAATTATAGTGTTGGAAAACAAGTTGCTTAGGAAACTATTTAGCCCGAAAAGGGATGATGCTACTGGGGAGTGGAATAGGTTTCATAATGATGAGTTTATACCCTCTACTCATCACAAAACATTGTTAAGATAGTAAATTCTCGTAAATTACGGTGGGCAGGACATGCAGCCTGAATGTAAGATTCTATATAGAGCCTTGTTCAGGGTATTGACTGGCAAACCCGATGGGAAGAGGCCATCAGGAATATTTAGATGCAAATGGGAGGATAACATTAGAATGGACCTGAATAAGATAGGGTGTAAGGAAGTGGACTGGATATAACTAGCTCAAGAGAGAGATAGGTGGTGGTCTTTTAAGTGAGGCACTGAACTTTCTAGTTCCTAATTCCATAGAGTAAGTAAATAAGCAAGCTAATAACTCTCCCTCTTAATTCACCAAAATCAATTTAACTAGGTAACAAGGTTATTGTGATTCACACTCAGATTATATTGAGTGCTTTTATAATTAATTACATTAATATGGCAATATCAACTCATTAATTAGTTGATACATTTTGAAGAAGTATTTTCTCTTAACGTCAAACCTTTTGAGAAGAGCTTTTATCCCAGCAATTTTGACCATGTTGAAAATAAACAAAATAATCTATCATATGTACAAAAAAAGGAAAGACTTTTCTCTTGTGATTTTGGATCCTATTAGTCAACGGTTCAACGTAATCAGAAACGAACCAGAAAGTACTTTGTTTCCTGTTAATGATCCAAAGTAATCAGCAAAGGACCAGACAGTACTTTGTTTCCAGTTAATGATCCAAAGTAATCAACAACGGACCAGAGAGTACTTTGTTTCCAGTTAATGATCCAAAGTAATCAACAACGGATCACAAAGTGCTTTGTTTCCGGTTAATGATCCAAAGTAATAAGAAACGGACCAGAAAGTACTTTGTTTCCTGTTAATGATCCAAAGTAATCAGCAAAGGACCAGAAAGTGCTTTGTTCCCAGTCACTGGTCCAAAGTAATCAGCAAAGGACCAGAGAGTACTTTGTTTCCAGTTAATGATCCAAAGTAATCAACAACGGATCACAAAGTGCTTTGTTTCCGGTTAATGATCCAAAGTAATCAGAAACGGACCAGGAAGTACTTTGTTTCCAGTTAATGATCCAAAGTAATCAGCAAAGGACCAGAAAGTGCTTTGTTTCCGGTTAATGATCCAAAGTAATCAGAAACGGACCAGAAAGTGCTTTGTTTCCAGTTAATGATCCAAAGTAATCAACAACGGACCAGGAAGTGCTTTGTTCCCAGTTTGTGCTCCCTGTGGACAGGGTTCTGGCTATATTATAACTTTATCCTGCTCTGTGACATAATTGCAATATATTTATAGAAATGCTATTAGTAAAATTATTTAATTATATACATAGCTATGCTGCTCAATTAGTGTTACCGAAAAGAGTGTATTCTATTGGTTATACACACCCACACGCTTGGTCACATAGTCCAAGGCGCTATTCTCGCAGTACACTAGAAACTGGAAGAACATGTTTTTTAATTGTGATGAATTATTATGATATTCGTATCCCTCCATCCACAATAGTCAGGGTGCACTTTATCTGATATTACCCTCCCCATTCTTACTCCTTAGATTGAACCATTAAATAAACCGTTTGTTAAAATGGATCAAAGAAGGAAAACTATGTTGTTGTTGTTCTTTCCAGAAAGGCAAGATGAGCATGTTTGAGCTGGGCAATCTCTTCAGACAGCGTTATCAGGGTTTTTTGAGCCGACTGTATTCTCCAAAAGAGATGCACATGGAGAGCAGTGCTAACGACAGGTGTCTGATGAGTGCAGAGTTGGTTTTGGCGGGACTTTACCCACCCATCGGCAGTCAGGTGTGGAATCACGATTTAAACTGGCAGCCCATACCAGTACACTCTACACCAAGACTACAAGACAAGGTATATTTGGTTTGAAGTCAACTATATCTAGGTGTCATGTCAGACACTAACCCTGATGAATTAAGAAACTAAAATATCAATGTGTAGTTTTTAAAACTATTATTTGGTTTATTGTTTGCCAATTAATAAATATACAATCGGTACCTCAGATTTCACGAGGAACAGATTCAGATATTGGTGTGAGTATATTTAAAAGTAGCTCTGACCCTACCTATTGCTCTCATATCATATCATGTACATAACATAAGAAGTGTGTCAAAGATCTTCTCCTCCTTATGAGGCTCACAGCTAGGGGGTTGATTCGAGGACAGAGTGGGTTTTCCACTCAGATGAAGGTCCACATGGACCCTTGGTGAGGTGTTCCCATATTTCGAGGCCCCCCACTCCCTACATACTTGATCCCATAACATCCTTTAAGAAAGGGTTGTAGGCAACTTCCTGGAAAGAAATCGTTGAGTCTAGTTGTATTGAGGACAAGCTCCTCTACACCTTACGACCCTCTCTCGATCCCCCATCCCTCCAACGTTGAAGGTGACCATTAATTATAGCTGTTTATATATATACCTATCTTTCCTTGTTCCCCCTAGGAAGTAAGCTAACTATTCATTAAGGTTTAACAATAAACATTTAAAATAAATATATTTACTAACCACTTAAAACCAACAAACTCCATAACTCCTTATGTATATTATTAACGTTACACATCATCTTAGTGTAAAAAGGACCTAGGGTGACAAAAAGTATATTATTTATTCGATATACACATTAAGTTAAAACCTTTTTACTGAGCAATTCTATTGATCCCTACCCGTACTCTGGTTCGAGTAAAAGTGGGCATATACACATACATAGTTATTCAATATATATTTTAAACCAAAAACATGTTTGACCAGCTCCATTGATCCTTATAAATACTTTCTAAAATATATTATTCCTTGCCCACCATCATAGAGGAATAAGAAAATAAGACGAATACAATAAAATACATTTTAAGTATACATTATAGGCCTAATGTGTAGAACCTAGGGTGTAGGAAAATGATGTGTAACCAAAATACCTTCTTACCCTCCCTATTCATCACCCCTTCCCGGCCCTCCTCTAACTGAAGGGTCTGACATGTAGCAAACCAACAAGCTTGATAAGGTTGCGATTGTCTACTACTTGAGCCCATAACGGTAAATTTTCATTCTTTTAAATATTACAATGCTCAACCTTTATATCTAATACTGCATTAAACGTTACACTTGTAAGCCTTTGAAAATAAACATCCTCTCTCTTTATTCACTTACTGTCAACATTTGATCATCGGACACTTATCAGAGTCACAAAACATGCATTATAATACACTGAAACATAGTTCATTGATTAGAGTCATACATCATAGCTATTAGACATGTTTTATAGATCATACCATACATCATACTAGATTAGAGCCTATTTGTCCCCAGACATAGTACAGGTGAACCTAGACATGCTTATAGCACATTTGATCTTTCCTCAATAATCGATACATACAATACATATATCGTAGTTTGTTGATCATGGCACATATTATATTTAAATGGCATCCAATAAATATTCATTGAATAACTCATACTTAGAAGACAATTGTTTTCATTAATTGATCGTAATCAAACTTCATGAGTAATAGAGTAGATCCCCCGATCTCATAACGGCAAATTTACTTAACCGTCCTCTTATATAATACTTGTCTCATCCTTCTTGAAAATAGTGTGGATGTATAATTTATATAACTTCTCATATTTTAAAATACTTATTATCTTAGGAGAAAAATGGGCTAAAGCAAATAAAAAATACATATTTGTTCAAAAATGACTATACAATATTTGCTACATCATTCCATGAATTGTGGGAAGAGTTTAACCCCAGCCATTTGACATAAGCCCTATCTTCAGAACGTCTGATTATCTTCTCTACAAGGTATACAACTGGATGTGATGTTTTCTCAGATCTTGAATGTATAAGTTTACCTCTCATATCTTCTAGCAAGAATATTCTAGGATCAATATCAATGACCTAGCTTATGTTAAACAATTCCACTGACCAGTTTGCTGTGCATCCCTTGGAGAAAACGTTCTTTATATTCAAGCAATAACGTTCTAGATTTACTCCCGACGAGCTTATGTATACTGGCCAGTTTTATATAAACCCCGTTCTAAATAGGACACATATTCACATACACTTTTTTTAGAGCTTCCAGAGTATTGAACTTTCTTCCTGAAACACCATGCAGAACTAAATTGGTTTTGAAATAATGTATCCCAAAGTATCTACAAGTGTAGTTTTACCACTAATTAGTTGGTAGTCCCTCATAAAATATTTTACTAATCTGAAATGAGCTGCTCACAGATTGCCTTGTGAACTCCTTACAGCTGATTGTATTGTGAGCTCCTTACATCTGATTGCATTGTGAACTCCTTACATCTGATTGCCTTGTGAACTCCTTACAGCTGATTGTATTGTGAGCTCCTTACATCTGATTGCATTGTGAACTCCTTACAGCTGATTGTATTGTGAACTCCTTACAGCTGATTGTATTGTGAACTCCTTACATCTGATTGCATTGTGAACTCCTTACATCTGATTGTCTTGTGAACTCCTTACAGCTGATTGTATTGTGAGCTCCTTACATCTGATTGTCCTGTGAACTCCTTACATATAATTGTCTTGTGAACTCCTTACATCTGATTGTCCTGTGAACTCCTTACATCTGATTGTCCTGTGAACTCCTTACAGCTGATTGTCCTGTGAACTCCTTACAGCTGATTGTCCTGTGAACTCCTTACATCTGATTGTCCTGTGAACTCCTTACAGCTGATTGTCATGTGAACTCCTTACATCTGATTGCATTGTGAACTCCTTACATCTGATTGTCTTGTGAACTCCTTACATCTGATTGTATTGTCAACTCCTTACATATGATTGTATTGTGAGCTCCTTACATCTGATTGTATTGTGAACTCCTTACATCTGATTGTATTGTGAACTCCTTACATCTGATTGTATTGTGAACTCCTTACATCTGATTGTCTTGTGAACTCCTTACAGCTGATTGTCCTGTGAACTCCTTACATCTGATTGTCTTGTGAACTCCTTACAGCTGATTGTGATGAAGAAACCCTGTCCAATATACGAACAAGAGTTGAAGCAAGCCTATTTGTCCCCAGACATAGCACAGGTGAACCTAGACAACGCCGAGCTCTACTCTTACCTCACGGAGAAGACGGGGAAAGACATCGACTCCATCTTGGAGGTGGAATATCTTTACAACACACTGGAGATTGAAGTTGGTATTTTGAACAACTTTTTAAGGTGGAGATTTTAGCTTCAGGACATAGCATATAGTTATGAATACAAGGTCATTATTGTGCATGACACAAATAATAACCTACTAAGGACAACACAATATAAACTTTAACATTAAGTCAAAAGCATATTTGTTCAAAACACTGATATTATTAGGTCTAGTATTATATATTTAGATTTATTGTTTATCTGATAACAAATTTGAATATTTTTAAATGTATTTTTCATATTTTAATCTAATATATTATGCGTGTAGCCCATATTTAGTTTTAGCTCAGATCCGTCTAATTTATTTGTATTAAGTTTGGTATATCTCGGACACACTCCTTAAAAATAGTATTCATATTTAAATATATTTTATATACTTTATAAATTTTATATTATATAATAACTTGCATAATATTATAAACATTAAATGAGCTCACTTTATAATAGTGCAGAATATTTATACAAACATTATGAGTTTGTTAAAACCCACTTCAGTGGTTGCATGGACTAAGGTGCTACCCTTGCAATAGACTAGACTGCCAATGATGAGGGGATCGTGGTTCGATCTCAGTTGGGTGTATTAATGGTGTTTTTTCCTAAATAATTTCGCACTTTATCATCACGTAAATGCTGGTACACTTCCTCTAAATACAACCTTCCTTCTTGTTAACAAAAAGAAAATTTACTAAAAAAGAAGAAACCTAATGATATTTGACCCAAGTAAAATTGTTAGTGGGAGGAAGTGGGTTCAGACCACCGACAGGACTAGCAGAACTTATTTAGATTGCTCCTTGCCTGAACTTATCTAGAAATGTAGATGCCTCTATAAGCTATTTGAAGTGGTCTTCACAAAAAATGAAAATTGTATTGACTTAGAATTTATCCTCGCTTCAAGAATTCTTTTTAAAATTACATATCTCTAGATGATTTATAAGTGGGGTTTTAACAAAAAAATTAATTAAAATATAATGCTTTCATGAGCAACTAGGAAGGGTTGAAAATTCTTCAATGCTACATGCATCAAGAATTTATTTGGAGATGTTCTCTCCTTGAAATTCATGAGATCTGGACCTACCCGGAGGCTATTTAGAGTGCTCCTGACATGTTTTTTTCTGAAAGATTATTCTAAAAGTTATTTTAAGGGGACTCCTTTAGTAAATTATTGTAGATTGAATGTATCAAGAAGTTATTTTTAGTTTGATTTGAAACCATATTTCAGCTTTATATTTGATTATATCAGCGTATTTTAAATGTACCTAAGGAGGAGCAATTTTTTTTCAGAAGAGGGTGAATCATTTCCAGGGGGAAAATGCTCTCCTACACCCCCAGTTGGGACGCCATTAAATAGCTAACTATACATAACATAGTCAATATATATTAAGGTTTTGGGTTTAGTGATCCTATCTTTCTCCTCACCCTAAATAAGCAAGTGGAATTCTCAGTAACGAGACAGTAGTGTATCAAACAAGGTTGGAATTCTCAGTAACGAGACAGTAGTGTATCAAACAAGGTTGGAATTCTCAGTAACGAGACAGTAGTGTATCAAACTAGGTTGGATACAACTAGATAAAGGGGGTAGTAGTAGACAGCTTTCACAAAGCCAAACAAAAAGTTTTTGTAATTTAACATAGGTACTATTTATCTAAGGATGGTTTAAAAAATGTCCTTGTCTTGTTATTTTGTCAATTTAACAGTTTGTTTCATAACATGATATAGGCTACTCTTCTGTACATTCAATTATTTTATACAATAGTGAACTGTTTTTCTAAATTCTAGCAGGTCAAAAATGTACTCTTATTTTATGAGATGTGATCCAAAAGTTTCCAGACTGTAACATTAAAAAATATAGTTTCATTTAGATTCAAATCCCGGCTGCCACCTTTAAAATAGCTTCCCTGGGCGATGGTACAGTGACACCAGTAATTTTAACACATCTTGAAGTACATCTTGAAGCACAACTTGAAACACTCTGGAACTACGCCGCTTTTAGGATGCTAAATCTCCTGTGACTCCACACAATCTCCTCGATATCGTCAAATCGTAGCTTCTTTAACTGAATTTTCATCTTGGGGAGCAAGAAGAAGTCACAAGAGGATGATAAGAATGGAGGTGGGGGGACAATATAGATGTGGTGTTGGATACAAACTACCGAACAGACAAATCATCGTAATCCGGCACATTGTTGTGATGCAGCAACCATGCCTGTGTGTACCAATTACATGGATGTTTTAGTCTCACATCATCGTAATCCGGCACATTGCTGTGATGCAGCAACCATGCCTGTGTGTGCCAATTACATGGATGTTTTAGTCTCACATCATCGTAATCCAGTACATTGTTGTGATGCAGCAACCAGGCCTGTGTGTGCCAATTACATGGATGTTTTAGTCTCACATCATCCCTCCAACACCTCAAGAATTAGATTTAAAAGTGCTTACTCATCATCGGATCTACAGAAACATAATCCTGTGAACAAATTCCTTCCATGTCGAAGAAACAGATTATCATTTTCTTGAAGTTGATCTTTCACCTGACACCTTTTTTGGTCGTGGTGACTATTAATTCCTCACTCACTTCTGCTTGGTATTTGGGTGATAGCCGTTGGCAATTTTGGTCACTTCTAACTTGTTCATGTATGTCCCTACATACAGTGAGCCGGTTTGCCTCGGCTGATGGTTCAGGAAGTGAGATAGACATTTAGCAGTGATTGCCTTCATGTTGAGTTAATCAGTGCTAATGAGTTAACATGGACCGAAGCATAGGCCAACGATGCTTCATATGTCGTTGATCACTCTTTGCTTGTTTTAATGGGGGGCCCGAGTAACTTTTCAACATTTTCTTTTGTTCTTATAATTGAGGGAACTTCCAGAATCCTCGACCGACATTTACCAATGTTTGACGCACGTGATATATTCTAAAGGCTGGATTCTGGAGATGTCACCAAAAGCAAATACTTGCTTAAGAGTTTCTTGCGTCTCAGATGTGTTCTCGTTAAGTTTTAACCTAAACTTGATATACAACGTGAATCTAAATCATTGCATCAAACTTTGGCAGGCTATTCCTTGGGCGAAAATAGAATGATTCACATCAGCAACCTAGGGTCCATCTTAAATATTCACCCCTAAAGATAGAGCTAAAAAGGACTGTTGTGTGAAATATTATGAAAACTAATTAAGGTATTACAACGAATCTTTGTATACTACTTATTGAAACCTTGGTTATTAATAAACTAAATATGTTGTTACCATTACCCACTCCCATCATGTAAAAAGGGGGGGTTGTAACGTTTTTTTTCTGCAATAAAATATGACAGAGTAAGTATTACTAATTTTTACTTAATATCACAAAACATGGAGTAAAAACTAACAAATAAGGTATATTGGAGAAAGTATCTAGCTTTCCCCGTTTCCGAGATAATCATGCATGTTTGATTTCAAGGACAAGTTCTAATTCCTGCCAGGTAGAGTGCCTGTATGGCTGTTGCGTGGACACTACGCTCTCCTTACCTTAATCCGTTAGACTTCTTTCTGTGGGCCCTTTTCAAAGATTTGGTGTACGAGACAGCCATTGAATCCGAGGAAGACCTGTTAGCCAAAATATGTGCTACATGTGATAAGGTTCAAGAAACACCACGTGTTTTCGAAAGATTACGCAAGTCATTGATACGCCACCTCATTTATTACAATGACGTTAGGGGCCGCCATTTTGAACACTTGCTATGAATCTGATTTTGAAGCTAGGAACTAAAACATACAATAACTACGATTAGTATTTCTTAATTTAGCTTTCAATACTCTAATGAGCGTAATGATTAAAATCCCACCCAAGTGTGAACTGTGTAAGCATAACTTATTAATGTGATAAATAGAAACACATCGGAGCTTATGAAGAAGGAAAAGTATCTTAGTTTCTCCATCATTACACACAAACCAGCCTTGTTTACCAAATGTACGTGATACATTGTCACACGTGCCGGTAAAAATGTTTAAACAACTGCAGTGAAAGTAACAGGCATTTACACTTATCTCTGAGCTCAAACTTGTGTGATTATCTCGGAAACGGGGAAAGCTATACTCCATTCACGGAAGGAATTACTCTCTGAAAGGTCCTTTTTCCTAACAATATCCTACTATATAATAGATTTCTGGTAAGAAAAACGGGCTTTCAGAAAACAATTCCTACCGTGAACAGACTTAAACAGTTTCTCCAAGACACCTTTTTTGTTAATTTTTAATCATTGTTTTGTAATCTTAAGTCAAAATTAGTAATACTTACTCTGTCATATTTTATTGCAGAATAAAGTGTTAAACCCCACCCCCCTTTTTCATGATCGGGGGTGGGTAACGGTAACAACACATTTAGTTATTAATGATCAAGGTTTCAATAAGTAGTATACAAAGATCCGTTGTAATACCCTAAGTAGTTCTCATAATATTTCACACAACAGTCCTTTTTAGCTCTATCTTTCGGGGTGAGTTCTGCCCTTACTATTTAAGATGGACCCTAGGTTGCTGATGTAAATTATTATATTTTCACCCAAGGAATAGCCTGCCAAAGTTTGATGCAATGTTTTAGATACAGGTTGTATTTGTTTAGCGCTGCTTAGTGGCTGAAATATATTTGACGTCAGGTTGGCTCGCTACGCGGCCAGTCTGGGGACATTTGAGTCGCAATTAGAATATATTAGCTTGTGTTGTTAAGTGCATCAAGACGTTTTCCAATTATTTTTACACAATTGTATTCTTCACAAGGCCAAAATGGTATCCCTGAGATCAGTATTCTATGAACCACTCAAAGGATCAGTGAACTTAAAACCTCTTTAAAAAAATAGCTGCGTGGTGATTTTAATTATATTCATAAACCAGGAAACTTTAAAATAAATCAGCATCAGGTTAGTTCATATTGTTGTTCTGCTTTCAAAATAGTGTATGAATGGATCCAAACGGGGTGATAAAAACTGCTTATGTTCACCTTTTTAAAGCTCTGAGAATACGGTATTAACTAAACACTCCATCCCGACGTTCCTTTACTAAACAAAAATAAGTTTGTGCGTATTATATTTTAAATGATATATTTTTGTCCACTGCGGAGGATAAGTACAAACCCTTTTGTTTCATGTGCTAAACAAGCCCGATGTGGTGACTAGCTAGTGATACGCAGAAGAGGAAACACGAGAAAGGTTGTCAATGACATACGTCTCCATAAGTGAGAAAAATAATAACTTAGGTCTAAGATCAATTTAATCGATGTATTCCCAAAATTATATTACTAAGTTCCATGTTCAAACAGCTTGTAAAGCTAACTACAGTTATAAATGATTTTAGTTTGAAACCAGCTAGTTGTTAAAATAATACAGAGGGTTGGGTGGGTATGTTGTAATATTATCGGTTAAACTAAAATGTAAGTCTAGTCTATAGTGTTAGTATAATTTTTTGTATTTATGAAATGTTGTAGACATAATTTACTAAACATGGCCTAAGCTAACTTTTTTCCACCAGAATTTCTTCCTCTATGATACATTATATATATATTTAATGGTTGCTAACACCCTCTTACTAAAGCTCTTCATCGCGATGTTCCAGGAACGAAACGGTCTCCCCCTCCCCGAGTGGACCAAGACGGTGTACCCTGGGAAGATGAAGTATTTGGCCTCCCTCAGCCTGGCTCTATTCTCTCACAACGACATCATGAGGAGACTAAACGGAGGTCCGGTCTTTATCCTGACTGCCAACTTTATTTGAAAACAGTCTGATTTTACGTATTCGTAAGAATATACCCGCAAGACAGATTCAATAAAATGTTTTTATAACTTCTCTTCTTACATATTTTAACCTTTTGTATATTTCTTTAGCATAGCTCATAAGAAGTATTATAAATACTTTTTTAATATTATTATTTAGCACCACGTCTTACTACCCGTTCGGGTTATACGCTTTAAGTACTAATTACGCTAGTGGATTAGGAATTGGGAAGTGGATTAGGAATTGGGAAGGTTGAATTAGAGGAAGTGAACCCGCATTTGCGTGGAGGAAGAATGGAAAACCATTTAGGAAAAACCACTCCCAGTTCACCCAACCGAGATTCGAACTTCGATCTCCCCGTCCTCAGCAGTCGAGCAGCTCAACACGACCAGCGCGTTAGCCAGCTACGCCACCGAGGCGGGTATTTTAATATTAAAGTAACTATAAAAAACAAATTCGTTTGATATGGTTATCAAATTGTAATATGTACTATGGTTTTATGATTAAATATCCTGATTTATGTAGATAACAGAAATTGTAGACATGGTTATCACAAAATTAGTCTTACTAAATTAAAAAATGTGTGTTTACACATACAATACAAATATATGAATTCAATATATATACATATAATTATATATACATGGCGTGAATGAATATATGTTAGAAATTTGAAGGGCATGTAGAGGGTGCAAAGTAAACACATTTTTACTAACAAAATCATGTCCGGGAATGCACCGTTTGCGCATTATAGACTGGAACTGTTTGAACCAAATCAAATGATAACGCGTTACATTTGCCACGTGATGATCACGTGAGGTCACTCTACCAATGTTACGACTACTGTAAACGTCAAATGTTCTGCTAAAACACCCTAATCTCTGTTCAAGTTCAGTCACAGTAGATCATGGATGGGTATACTTTTATCGATACACTAACATGGTGTTAACGTACGGCGAGTCTTGTCGCCATGATAGGATGCTCATCGGCTTTATGCAGACCATTTTCCAAATCGTCCAACTCCATCTCTTATAGCGTTTTCCGGAGTTCTTCAACAGTTTAGGAAAACAGGAACGTTCACAGACAAAAGGGGTAAACTGTAGGTCTCGGAGAAGCCGCTGTACTGAAAGATTTGTGAAGAAATATTATTATTATTATTATTATCACCGCGTCTTACTACCCGTTCGGGTTATACGCACTTACGCTAATGTGTAATGGTAGGGTGATTGTGAGATGAAATGAAGGACCTACAGTTTAACGTGGAATCCGAACCACGGTGGAGGCCTGGCATTCCTCACATTCACAAGATGTCTTGTCAGAGGTGAAGGAAGGGTTTGGTAATCAGATAAAACTGTGCCGGGACCGAGGATTGAACCCCGGCTGCCAGCACAGAAGTCTCACACCTTACCCCTAGACCACCAGGTCACCGCGAAGAAATAATTCATAGTGTTGAACATAGCCCATCCATTGCCAGCCGAACCATTGAATGTGTCATGGGTGTTAACCATAGAGTGTATGGAAGGTTTCGCATGAACAACAGCTCCACCACTACCATCCGCAGAGAATTAGAGAAATGAGTCCACCCGAATTTCCGCGATGAGTTTACTTTTCTCGCTGGTTTGTGCAACTTTGCCTGCTGCAAGTTTAACTTCCACGGCTTGTTGTGTTTATAAACAGCCTATTCAACCCACATCAAATATTTTGCAGCCTTTAAATGTTACATCTGATTTGCACTTAGCTTATTTTGGCGAGTAGGTCGAGATTCGGCTTAGTTCAACTCCGGCCAGGGCAGTGATATTCACTGTAGTGTTCCTACTATAGCCCCAGATTGATACGTTTAAATGAATTCTTATGTTTAAGTTATCTACTTATCCTTACTCCCTTGGACTAATTATTTTTACTGGAGCCAATGCACTTTATTAACACATTAATTATCTTATAATACATTTTTAAAATTAGCTTAATATAAAAACCTACTCTACATCCAGTCTTCCAGCTGGAATTTACAAATGACAAATGTTTCGACTGCGCGAGAGCTTCAATCTACTGCTTCGTAGTTCAGGATTAAGTGACAAATAGCCATTCCGTTAAAAACTACCAAGGACTAACTTTGGTTCGTAGTTATATAAACGTCTCGCTTGTGAGATGGAGATAATTTCTGAACGTATTAAAATCCTCCGTCCTAACTTCCCTTGTATTTGAACACCCCAGTGCATTTTTTTTTTATATTTTCTAACTCCTCGATTAACGTAATGGTTCAAATCCATACACCAGTGAGCACCACATAATTGTCAGCCATGTTTTAAACATGATACTTGTACAAGTGAAAGATGCGCGTCAACGACTGCCGATGAAGGGGAGATCGGGGTACGAATCCCAGTCAGCTGTACTGAGGGTGTTTTTTTTTCTTAGATAGGATCTCACCCTCCCTCCACACAAGTGCGGGAACACTACCTCTGAATTCACCCTCTTTGTCCTTAATACAGTTAAATAATTAGTGCAAACAAGTAGTACGACGTGACGCTAAAAAAAATTCAAATGGACAAATGGTTACGTATTGTAAGATCCACTGTTGCAATAGTGTGCTAAGAATGACTCTGGTATGAAGAAACGTCTTGCATACACAACATATTGGTAGATAAGGTTCTTCTATCAGAATACTACCGCATCTTAATATGATCATTAATTATTAACGGGGATAAAGCTGAGTAAATACCCAAGTTTCAATAACATTTTTGCAAATATTCGGGCGGTGTTTTGCAAAATATATTCGGCATATAGCGATGTTTCCGCTCCACTGCTCACAGCCTGACTCCAAATGTGTGTGCATTGTCAGGTCCATTAGTCGGAGATATCGCCCAGCACATGGCAGACAAGAGTTCCGGTGCTCTATCGGCTAGCCAAAAGCTATTCCTCTACTCTGCTCACGACCTCACCATCGTCAATGTTTGGAGGACGCTGGGGATGACTGAGATGCTCAAACCGGAGTCCGGGGCTGCTCTCATCGTCGAGCTGCATCTCGTCGGGACCAACAAGGACTTCCAGATCGAGGTCAGTGGAGTGAAAACAGCACAAGCTGAGAAACGACTCTGAGAGCAAGGGTGACATGAAGGAAAATTTATAATCTCAAGAATAGGACACTTAACTTTAAGAGCTGTACATGACTCTGATGTGGAAGGAGAGGATTTGAATGGCTCTATACTAGTCAATGTATTGTTCTACCGTACTCTAAATGTGAGTGTGAGGAGTTTACTCCCATCCCCCTCGATCCTCTTACCTGGTTAAATAATTATATTGATTTAAAAACTCGATTAAGTTCAATAAACGAGTAATTAAATCAAATACTATCTCTCTATGGTTTATAGTATAAATAAATATACTTATTTATTTTATATTATACATAGCTAGTCTATCACTCACTGGAATATCCTGATAATGACTCACATCATGGCTGCTCTATCTTAAGTATTTAAATTATTATTTGAGCCAGAATCTCTCAAATTTTGACAATAAATACTTTAATACTGTGTATGATTAGACCTAATAAGTAAATAAAGTGTTCTTTCAAACTATTTTAACATTTTCATGAGTGTATCTGCCAGAGCACACTGCTATCGTGAATTAATGTGATCAAGATTAAAAACATGGCTTGCAGCTCAGTGTCGCCAGTGAGAACTATTCGATCACTGTAATGCTTGTTTGTTTCAGCTCCTGTATATTAACAACACATCGACCATAGAGCCTCATCCTCTGACGATAGAAAGGTGTGGGAGACCTTGCTTGCTGATCGATTTCCTAAAACTGATGGAGCCAGTCATACCAACTGATTGGGAGAAAGAGTGCCAACTTAGCTCGACACTTTAAATTAGTTATATTAGGCTACGTTCAGATATTTCAGATAAGTTGTCCAAAATTAGCTAAAATTGTGTTTATAAATTCAAATAGTGATATAAATTATTTTTTTTACTGGTGAATCTTAGCCAGTTAAACTAAATATATAAGAACCTCTTGCTCAACAAATATGGTTGCAACACATAAGTTTGTCAGTAACAATATAGGCTTGAATGATAACAATTAAAAATATATTTGTGTAACCACCTTTTATATTAATATTTTTTACAATCTAAGGAGTGAGTGTTTCTTGAATATCTGACACAGTGTAACCATATTTGCCAATCAAAGGGTGTGTAATCTTATCATTTGGTTCAAACTGACACTGATGATTCACCAACAGCATTCCAACTTTCTGTCACAATTCAGGTTTATGAGCTTAATTTTTGCCATTACAAAATATATTATCTGAACTATTACTAAATCACCTTACTAATTAAGTATGTTGTTTTCCAAAATATTCAGATATGTCAAAGTGAGTTGAACAATATAGATTGCTCAGAATATTGTAGTTGTTCCCTTTGTATAAGCTTTCACTTTATTAATTGGAGAAAGAATTAAGATGTTTTGTCAATGAAACTGAACCAACAATAATTGGAAGGAGGATTAAAAGACTTTTTTTCTTAAAACAGCTAGACCTACCATTTGCTATATTTTGAGTGAATACAAACAAATTACACAAATTACGAACATTTTTTGGAGATAATAAGTACGGTAATTATAACATTCCTTAGCTTAATACTGAATTTGATTTTGGGTGCGATCATTCACTACTAATTTTGATGATTTATTAAAATGATTTATTTCAGGAGTTGTGTAGGTTTTAGAGCAACAATTGTTACATTCAAGGGGATATATATAAATATATATATATGAAGAAAACATTATTTGTAATTTTATTGCAAGCTAAAGTGGATTTTCTAAATCCACGATTTATGTTATCGATTTTAATTAATCCATTTTATTTTTATGCAAAAAGAAAAAATTGAAGTTATGTTCAGGCTGTATGTTAAAATTTAAAAAAAACTATTACAATGGTTTGAATGAACCGCTTTAAAACAAAGTACACATGTCAATACTCATATAAATTAGTGAATGCCCCATAACTGGGTCATTGTGTGTTAGGATAGTCAGTGACTAATACTCGTGAGATGTGTTTTATGGTGTCAAGAAGATGAAAAGTTTACTGGAAGAAGAACAAGATATTCATCCCTAATGATCTATTGAGCTTACCAGGTTCTATAGGTTATGTATATCTTTATTTGACTTGGAAACAGAACTAACAAATTGAGCTTTTCCTCCTGTTGACCTTGTCTCTTCTAGACTTTAGAGCAACTATTTTACATTAGCATGTCACAGTCCATTTTTCTTAATGCCTCCACCAACCCCTTTTAAATTAATTTTAAAATAACTGCTATGTTTTCTAAAACTAGCATAATTTTGAAACAAACATTGATGGTAAACTTGAATAATGGCTTCATTGTTAAAAAAGTAGTTTGGGTCTGTTTATTTAAACGTGTACTAATGAAACTTTAAATATTCAATATAAATTTTATTTTTTATGTAACAAAGCAAATATTGTGAAAGTTACACAACAATTTTTTTTACTAACTATGAATTGCTAATTATCTAATAATATAAGTAGTTATCAAATAAAGAATTAAATTATTAATATGACTCCCAAATGTTTAGCACAGTCTTAATTCCCAAGTTATAGCTTAAAACTTCTGGAGTCAGCTAAATATGTAATTATTTAGTATAAGTTAGTTGATGGTGATATTCTGGTGTTTTTGGTATGAAAATTGATTTTCAGCTTAAAAAGAATATACTTTTATAGATAATTTTGTAAAATCAAAAATTTAAGAAATTAATAAAATGTGAAATGTAATTCACAAAGGTGGATCGGTATTAAATGAAACATTCTGAACAGTTAAAATATGTTATCAAAAGGTTATTAAATATCGCATATTTTAGTGTAAATGTTGTCAATGTTTGTTTTATTAAGTACCTATTTGATGATTTTGTGTACATTGTTGGAAATATTATTGTATTAAAATAGAATGTTTTTCTTTATTGATGTGATTTGCTTTATTTCATTGATGAGTTTTATATTGGTTTTAGATACCATTGAAACTATTGGCCAAACTGATATTTCTTAAATCTACTGGAATAAAATCTATGCTTGTTGTTTTCTTTACTCATATTAACAATCTAGTATTAATATCATACTCAAATCACTCAAATGGCCATTAATTTATAGAAAATAAACCTGTGGTGCTTTAACGTTGATCACTAAAATTACTGAATTTTGAAGATATACAATCATACACATCGTAGCTTAGTAAATTTAATCATTTATTATAAACTTTTGAAAAATAATATTTTAGATTTGTATTAATATGTTATTAAAAATCTGACACCAAAAAACTCAGTCAATAGCTTGTTTTTATACTGGGCTAAAGGTCTCGGTTTCGATTCCCAGCATGGTCGAAAATCTTATCATCAGTGAAATATGGCTTATCCTTTCACAGTGATGAATTAACGACCGGGGACTGGATGTTGTGCCTGTTCTAATCTTAATATAGATTATAAGGCATATGAATCTACAACAGGTCTAGCCAGCCCATAGTAGAAAATATATATGTTATTTAGAACATACAAATAAGGATACCTACTTTTGGAAAACCATGTTTCTTTTAGACTTCAGAGGCATCCAAAACGAAAACATAAACATTTGCTTCAATTACAAAGTATTATCATTTTCATTTATTTTTAAGTTTATTGAATCAAAACAATTAATTTATTGTATGTGAAATTACAAGTTTTCGAACGGATTTTCATACCTAAAAAATAGATTAGTGTTTAGCATAAACATAATAGTTGGATAAATAAAACTGTGCCCATGCTTTATAAAAATATATTGTTTAAGTCAAGTATGCAATAAAATGTATTTTTTTTCTCAATAACGTTAATTTATTTTAATACATCATTTAAACTGAAGCTAAGTATAATGTAATCTAAATCTTAAGAATATGACGTTTAAAATTGTAAGCTAGCTATATAAAAATTAGTCACTGATTCACTTTGGAAAAGGTTTTATGTTCAAAGAATTTTTAAAAATAAACTTCGAAATTTTTTCTAATAATTCCACTGTACACCATCAATTGGATATATGTTTAAAATGGGATCAATTTGAATCTGAAATTATATTCTTCACAGCTCTAGGTACAATAAATGGTTTCTCTCGTATCCGTCTAACATTTATTTTCTTTGAAATAATAATTTATTTATTTCAAAATACTAATTTTTTTCTACAGAAATTAAAAGTAATAACTGATAAATATGTAGAAATTTAAAATATTATTATTTTTTATCCACTATTGGATATACGTAAATAAATTTGCAAATTTGTGTTAAATTTAAGAGATGTAAAATCTTCAACCTTTAAAAATATATTGCTATTAAATAATCAATTTAGTAAATTTTAATAGATTTACTTATTTATTTAGCGTCTGGCAACACGGCAAAAACCATTAACAATATAGAAAACAATAAAAATATAGCAGCACTAACAATACAGGTAAAATAAATTAATAGAGTATTTAGTTTGCCAATTCAGTCGATCATTTATATAGCTATCCCGAAGAAGTCTTTCATATCGCTTGGGTAAGCTGTGATATTGTAGTGTGTTTTTGATGGTTTGACTACTACCTCAGTTAAAACATGGACCTTGCTCCATTTGAAGAGAGTCCCTACATATGCCAAGGTCTGACTACTACCTCAGTTAATATATGGACCTTGCTCCATTTGAAGAGAGTCCCTACACATGCCATGGTCTGACTACTACCTCAGTTAATATATGGACCTTGTTCCATTTTGAAGAGTGTCCCTACATATGCCATGGTTTGACTACTACCTCAGTTAAAACATGGACCTTGCTCCATTTGAAGAGAGTCCCTACATATGCCATAGTTTGACTACTACCTCAATTAAAACATGGACCTTGCTCCATTTGAAGAGAGTCCCTACATATGTCAAGGTCTGACTACTACCTCAGTTAAAACATGGACCTTGCTCCATTTGACGAGAGTCCCTACATATGCCATGGTTTGTATGAATTCTGTTGACGGTCTTTTATATGCGCTGTGGCAGATCAAAACCTACTGGCTTATTGCGCATACTTATGTTGGAGTTAACTTCTTGATGGAATAGAAATAAAATTGCTTAAAATATAGTTATTGTCGTTAAATTGGTTTGAGGTACAAAATTTTGATTAAAAATTACTGAAAAAATAAAATGGGTAAAAACAAATTTTCTGTTGTGTTACCAGTGAGTCAATGATTATATCTATTTAACTTTTACTATTTTATAGTCAATGTACTAAGTACTGAAATTTAGTTTAATTTTATTGACCTAAAAGAACTTCAATTTCATAAAGATATTTTCAGCACTGCATTTTACCACCCGTTTGGGTTATAACTTATACGATTATGTTCTAATTACGCTAATGAATTTTGGCATTATAAAGGTTTCATTAAAGGTAATATACCTGCATTTGCTTGGAGGGAGAGTGAAAAAACCTCAGTGCTCCCAACCGAGGTTCAAACCTATATCTCCCCATATTCGGTAGTCTAGTCTACTGCGAAAATAATAGCACCTTAGACCATGCGGACTCCGAAGTGGGTTAGATAAATATTTTGAAAATGTATTTGCATAGTAAATGATAGATTTATTAAAAAATAACCTCCCTCTCTCTTTTTCCCCCTTTCTGTAAAGTGGTAAATATAATCAGGATAAACTGATGTAAAGGAAGAAAATTGTCAAAATGAGAAGTGAAGAGGTAAATAAAGGTAAGGAACATTAAACTGTAAAAATAGTCAAATTGCCTACTGAGGTCGACCATTATTTTCAGATATGAGTATTTCAACATTTTTGGATAATGTAAACATTTATATTCTAAATGTGATTTATCGGATTTTATGAAACTCACAGATATGGCAGTGTCTTGGATTTTTTTTAAACTTGAATTATTGTCCAGAAATAGCACCCAAAAAACTAACAAAAATTGAGTGCATATGATATAATTTCCTAGATTTTATAAAGTTTAGCTATATTTTTTTATAATTACAGGTGAAATAGTAAAAAAAATCGAGTAAGACAAAATCCATTTCAAATTAGGCTAACCTCAAAAAGTCACCAACGACGTATGTTGTTCTTCAAAGATATACAAGGACACAAAGACGAGTTTTACCAACTTGAGGGGAAAAAATATCCTAGCTATGGGTGTTTTAATTTTAAAGTCTGTGAATGCTAGTAAAAAAGTCTTTTTCACAAAAATACATCTTTTTTCCTCAGTTTTCCTTATAGGTTTTTGCAAATTCTCTAATCGTTACGAGATATCGATAATAAAGCAAAAGTGATTTTTTGTGGAATATTTTTGTAAGAAAATATTTAACTATTTCCTTTTCTTAATATTTCACTTCGTTTTTTGGAAAACAAAAAAATATATTTAGTGAAAGAAATTAAAATGGGGGGAAGAGTAGGCACTGGTTTTGGTTTTTCAACGAGGCGCCGCATCTGGAAATGTGACTTATTTACAAACAAATAAATAATTATAACTTCGAGTAATCGTAAAGAATACCATAGTAAAATTAAATACTAGAACTCGTTAAAGCAGTAGTGATGATATATTTCTCCTTTTTATTCAAAACCATGTTTTATTTGTTTTGGTTTCCATTCATTGGAGTATTGATATATTGAACCAACCTTTTCTTTTTTTATTGATTTTTAGTATTTAACGTTCACTTTCTGAACCGACTGATTTTTACAGCACACATACAACACTCAAGCCGTTAATTTCAACACTGTTAAGGGGAAACCCACTTTATCTCAATTATACAGTTTTTGGACATGCCAGGAATCAAGCCCAGGACCTTTATCTCAATAGACAGAATCTCCACCACAACAATGAACATTTAATAATACTATATTAATACATATTATAGGGAGCACTGAAATAAATAAAATATATTATGTAAGACAACGGCGCACTAATTTGGTCGTGGTGAGTTTAAATTTGAAGAAATGAATTAAACCGCTACTTCTCGACTATCAATGAACACCAAACTGTAAATTAGAATTAGATTTATTCCAGAGCTGTGTTTCGTTCCTTAGTGATATTCACTCACATTGTTACTATTTCTTACTAAGGAAAATCTCTTATTTCTCTTTGAGGTGCATTCATTTTGTTTAATATAAAAAAGGGAGTGTCTGTGTGCGATGCCCAGCCAAATCTACGGCACTCAGAGAGCTTGAATTTTTAACATAGGTGGATGGAAGGGGTCCGAATGCACCCCGAAGCCGGATTTTTAAACCCTTAACTAGCTTTTTAATTAGGCTATTTTTTAATAAATTTTTGGTGGGTCACGGGCAACGCCGTGCGGGATTGCTAGTTGTTGAATATGGGCGAAAATAAGTTGGAAGGAAACAAATGAAAAAGAACCAAAACAATATGGCTTCTACTATGAAACTTAGAACACGGATTACACTTTATACTGCTACTCATGCAAATAAAATATTTTTAAACATGATCTATTTATATTTTTTAATTTAAAAAAATGATGGTAATTGAACCAGTGACCTTTGGCTCAGTACGCTAGATGAATAACCCGAAGTACGGGACGACTCCTATATAGCTCAGTGGTAAAATCCCTGGCGTACTAAGCCAAAAGTCCCTGTTTCGATTCACGTATCCAGGTGTTATTTTACAATTGAAAGAGTATAATATTTAGATGCGGCCATAACTTGCTTGGCTATTTAATCCATAAAGATATATTTATATTTAGTTTTATATTGTCTGAACTGTCCTTGATTTAGGTTTTGCTTCAAAACAATAATAGGCCTAATTTTGTTCTACTTGAATAACTTTTACACAATATCCTTTAAAATATTAAAAATAAATTGTATTTAAAATAAATATTTTCACTCCTATTATGCTAGTTTGTACTTCATTGAGACTTTTTTAAATTGGGTTGTATTCTTTTTCTAGCGCTGAGGCTATCTCTCATTTCCCTCTTTGATAATATGTACGAGGTGTTTCATTGAATTGGGTAACAAGACCAATTCGCTCTTAGGAGAGGTTTTGTTACTTTCACCCTCGTATATACTTCCATTCACCCTGAAAGCTCTCAAGCTTACTTTGACAGACTAATCGGGAGCAGGCAAAGTGATAGACAACAAAGTGGTCGACACGAGAGGATAAAGTGGTAGACAGCAAACTGCTAGACACGGACCAAGTGATCGACACGAGCTGGACGGCACCATACAAACTGCTAGACAACAAACTGCTCGACAAGCTATAAAAAAATATTTGGAAGGCTGGGTGGGTCCAGTGGCCGACACGACTTGGACCAACTGCTAGACAAGCTCAAGTATAGGGGTACAAAGTGAGAGACAGCCAAGCTATCGACACGAGAGAACAAATCTGTAAAAAGTCCAACTGCTAGACACCCAGAAACGACATGGACCGAGTGATCGACACGAGCTGGACCATGTGATAGACAAGCTTCCATATAAGAGGACAAAGTGATAGACAGCCAAGCGGCCGACATGAGAGGACCAACTGCTCGACAAACATCGAGATGAATCCAGTTAAGAGTGGCTCAAGTGACATAAAAGTTATTTCAAAACTAACAAAGTGATAAATATGGGCTTAGAAAGTTGGGTATAAGGATGGTCTGGATCCTCCTAGAAATTGCTGCCCTCCCGACACCCAAGATTTAACTAGCCCAAAAGGGTAAGGTCAACTTATATGTGTATAAACTTAAACCATCGTGTTTTTAATTTTAATAATTTACTTACACATTTCACTCTTTAAAATATATTTACTAACACTAGCTTTGTTATCATTTCGAATAAATAATAGGGTTTGATACATACAATATGAGTAGGGTTAAAGTCCTAATACGATTACACATTAGCATAATCAGGGGGGGGTCTGGTTTTCCCTAGGGTTGTATGTGATGGGGGTTGGGGGAGGGGTGAGGGTGGAGGGAAGCTGGTGTCGATTCTGGGACAGTGGAGGAGGGCTCTGAGAGGGGGCGGCGAGAGGGGTGTGTTGATACGATTACACATTAAACACAAACATTACACAACAAAGTTCAACCATTCTACCTTAAAAAACAAAGTTAGTGGCTGGATTGCTTCAGTTACTCCTTAAACAAAGCTCGTACAATCTTAACTACATTTATAAAGATGTTTGCTTACTACAACAAAGTTCAAC
>CABEEJ010004658.1:0-22926 GCA_901482245.1 Timema douglasi | reverse complement strand
TGAGGACAGAATCATTTTAGAGGTGATCTACCTCCCCATTTGCATGTAAGGAGATAGGGAAAACCACCCTCACTATACCCGACCGAGATTCGAACCTTGATCTTACTCTCATCAGCAGGCCAGTCTGACATAAGAGTGACGTCTTAGACTGTAGGGAGTTAGCCATTAAAAACATTTTACTATATCACAATGGCTTCGATGATATATTTCAAGGTAGAGTTGGGTCGAATTCATTATTTTACAAATTCGATTATTAATCTTACACTGGTCTTGGGGTTAATTGATCGTATCAGGACCTAGGTTTAAACCTAGCCGAAGTCGTCACTTTTTTCTTGAGTGATAAAATCCGTAGCGTAACTTCCTTCGGAGGGGGAGTAAAGCGGTCGGTCCTATGGCATGTAAAAGAACTCGGGGAAGATATAAAAATACCCTTCCCGGCAAAATCGATAGGCCCTTCCGCACTAGCTACTAGAAATTATCGTGCGCTGCTGTAAGTATTCGGTTCAGAAAGCGCACGTTAAATACTTTGAACCCTGGCCTTCTAGCACATAAGTATGACACCTTACCTACCCCTAGACCACCAGGTCACTATCTAATTAGTAAATAGAAGTTCAATTAATTCGTTTAGCCCCTCCACATCTTACACGCCTCTGTGCTAGTTACACTGAAGTGTTAGTAATGAGGAAGTTTGAGTTTAGAGGAAGTGTAAAACCGCTGAGGGAAAAAAAACCTCTCTACACCAGACCGAGATAGTAACCTCTAACACCCCATCATCGACAGTCCAGAGAGTGGCGTCTAGGAGGTTAGCTCATACGCTCACCGGTAGGTAATCAACTAGTAAATTGAATACAAATTACTCCTTTAGAAGTCAAGTTAAGGTGGGAGTGTAGTGCACGTGATAAAAGGTCAGTATGTTTGCAGTTTTTTTTATAGAAAAAACATTCTTTTCTTCACACGGTAATATCAACAGTTCCGGAGCCACGTTTTATGGTTTTATATAGACCCAAGTATATTATAAACTTAATTTCTGTGTCACACATCTTACTATCCGCGTGCAGATATTGATTCATCATGTACAAAAAACTTTTTTTCCCAAAATGGTTTTCCACTCTCCTGAACGACTTTACACGTGGTACATGAGGAGGTCGAGGTTCTATTCCACTCTCCTTGGAAGACAGCGTGTGTTATTTTATCTCACCAAACAGCGCGGGCATTTGATACATATATAAAGGTCTATTGGACTTTTAATTAATTGCGTACAATGTACGTGTTATTTTAACGTTCCAAAATATTGTAGTTATTAATATAAACGTTGACTTGTGTATATGTTTATAGATTAAAAAAAGTATTAACGAATGCAATTATTTTAGTCAGTGAGTCAAATATGAGCTTAATATTATTTTAATAAATTATGTACAATTAAGGGATTAAGTTACGCTAATACATGACCATCAGAACTGAAAAAAGCATATAATTTAATTTATTTAAAAAAAGTATAGGCTTTCTATAAATCCTAAACTTTGTACGTTTGTTTTTAAACCACACAGTGTTCTACGCTTGAACACAAACAAATATGGCCTATGATATTATAAGCCATTTATATCTTATACAGACCTATAGTATTAGTGTATGTGAGAAAAAGAGAATGCGTCATTATTATTATAATGTCATTGTTCTCAAATCATCCTGTTTTCTACCCTATAAATCGACTTAATAGGTTAGACCCAAGTATATTATAGACTTAATTTCTGTGTCTTAATCTAATGGGGCAGAGAAGAGGAAGTGTACTCCATTTGAATATAGGTATAAAGGAAAGCACTGGATTCCAACCCCAACCTTTCCGTCACCGGTGAATCAGATGAGATGCGAGACTCATGCCTTGTTCCGCGAGCCCATCGGTGCGTGTCTGAGTAGAATAATAAACCTACAACAAAGTGTCGGGTAATAGGCCTACTAAATACGTTGATGGTTTTGGAAACAAAAAACCTCAATATGCCTGACCAAGATTCGAACCTGTCATCACCAGTAGAGATACAATCCGATTAGATAGTCATACGAGTTATGTGATCTGCAAGTGTAACTTTTCGATTTTGCCAGCCTAAGTCTAAGCTCCTCGTACGAATCTCGGATATCAAAGGGTTTGAGGAAATTGGAATTGGAGCATCTCATCTTGCACCTGAGAAACCGGACTACGGGTTTTCGTTCCGTCGAGGATTGAATTTAGTTCTCCAGGGTAAGATTCAGGCACACTGACTTATCCACACCTGTGGACAAGGGCATCAGTCTCACCTAGTATGGTTTGGGAATCTATGTTCAATTCTCCCTGCAGGTAATTTAGTTACATTTTTTCTCATCCGTGCTCCCCGGATGGGTGGCGTGTCTATCTAAAGTTCCCACCCTAGCCGAAAAAAAGTATTAAAGTTCGAATAAAGGCTTCCCTTGTGTCTGTTTAATGTAAATGTTTAATTACTTGTAATAGGGTTCTAATAATTGAAAAAATAATTGTTTAATTCCTTGAAAAAAGGAATTAATGATGATTAGAAAAAAAAATTGTTTAATGATTGGAAAAATAAATGTATGAATCTTGTAATAGGGTTCTAATGATTGAACAAATAATTGTTTTATGTAAATGATGTGTAATGGTAGGGTGATTGTGAGATGAAATGAAGGACCTACAGTTTAACGTGGAATCCGAACCATGGTGGAGGCCTGGCATTCCCCACATTCACAAGATGTCTTGTCAGAGGTGAAGGAAGGGTTTTGGTAATCAGATAAATCTGTGCCTGGACGTAATTAGTAAATAAGCGTGTAACCTGAACAGGTGGTAAGACAGTGCTACAAAAAAAAATCTAATTACACTAATGGATTTAAGAAGAAATTTGTTATTATAAGATGTGTACTCTCATTTGCATGTAGGGAGAATGTACATCATTAATGAAATATCACCCTCCGTACACCCGGCTGGATTTGAAGCCTGATATCCCCGTCATTGACAGTCCAGTCTATTTTGAGAATGACGCCTTAGACCATCAACCATCGAAGCTAAGAACATTTTGTTGATGTTGCGTTAGCACCAAATTTATTAATGGGTTAGAATAAGGAGCTAAGTTAAGATGAAATAATCCCACATTTGTGTAAAAGTTAGATGTAAAAACCACAAGGGTGGTAACTATCAGCAAATCCACTCAGTCAGAATGATTACTCTTATTCAAGCTACTCTAAAACCTTATTAGACCGTGTGACAAACAGCGTCATTTAGGAGGTCAAACAATACCTACACCTAACACAGTGTTATTTAGGAGGTCAAACAATACTTACACCTAGCATACAGTGTTATTTAGGCAAACAATACNCTTATTTGTGTGAAGGGTATCAAAAATGGTTTTTTAGGAACTTTTCTATCTCCCCTCTTTCCCCCGAGTGTACATTTTAAAAGTAGATGCTTAAAAGCTAGTGCTCCTCAAGTGGAAAGTTTTTTTTAGAACTACACACTTTTTTTTCTGAGGCAATCACAAATATACCTAATGTTAGCTACTCTATTTTGTGAACGAGTTTTATTCTTCATGTGATAAAAAATATAATTAGGGCACTGCTTCTTACTACCCGTTCGGGTTATACGCTCATGTAATAATTATTCTAATGTATTAAGAATGAGTAAGGTTGAATTTAGAGGAAGTTCACCCGCATTTAGGTGGAATGAGAGTGGACCAATTTTTTGGGGGTAAAACATCCTCTGTGCACCCGACCGGGATCGAATTCTGATATCTGAGTCTTCAGTTATCTAGTCTATTGCGAGAGTGACACCTTAGACCATGTGGTCACTGAATTGTATCAGTTTTATATTAATTTAGCCATAAATGTATGTCTTCATTACTTAAAATTATCAAAGTGATAGTAACAGTTGTACGTTTTGATACATGGATTTCGAATTTAATTGGGAAGTATTAGGGGGGGGGGAATAAGATAGTCTCAGCCACTCCACCCAAGATAAAAGCATGGGGGATTGAAACCCCCACCCTAGGACTATCTGTTGGGGAGTACTACCAATTTTCATTCTTGAGAAATAAATCTCTTCTGTCACGCTGTCATTGCTAACTAAAGTTATTCACAAGGCCTACCCGCATTCACGTGGAAAAAACTTTTCGGAAAAACCAGCCGCAGTGTACCCGACCAAGATTCGAACCTCGATCTCCCCATCCTTGGCAGTCAAGCTCAACACGAAACTAGCGCGTTAGCTAACTACGCCACCGAGGTGGGAGTTTTTTACTTAGGATACTGAAATATAGAGTTAGCCTTTCCGGGAAAAAAGACTGTCTACGTTACAAAGTCTAGTCTGAAATGAAAACTTTGACTCAAATTGTCAATTTTATGTTTTTATTTTGGATTGATAGATTTACAACAGACCTTTGCACGGCAAATAATAATCACTCAGAATTTATTTTAACATGTTAATGGGAGCTATATCATTGTAATACCTTCCGCCCTTTTTATTCGAGACAAATTAAATTTCACTAACATATACTTATTCATAGTAGACTCCAAATTACGTAATTTCTACCTCTCAATCCCTTCCTCTTTTGTATTTCCCTCCAATCGTCCAGCTTGGATACAAACTGTCTCCCTCAAAGAAACAATATATTGTAGGCCTACTATTTTATGCCAGTAAATTACGGATATATGCGACCTTGAGGTCTAGTTAAAGTTAAACGACCTGTATCAGTGAGCGACAACTTTCTTTAGTTTGGTTTGCTGGTGACGGTTCAATTCTTAGCTAGGTGTAATAAAAGTGGTTTTGTTTCTAAATGTCTTTGCCCGGGTCAGACGATGAACACTGTGTGTTGATGTGAAAGATAATTAAATAACTTCCTAATTAGAAATTAATTAAATACTTTTGGTTCTTAGATAGAAGTCAGACAAAGGAGTTTTACTATACATAATAACTGATTTATTGATACAGAATTATTCTACCCACCTAAGATCTTAATAATGTGGTAAGGATGTAATACACCTGGCCAGGATTCGAATATCAACCTCCGGGTTCTACGGTTAGTCCAACTGCACACTGAGATATAAACATTTAAGCCTAAAGGATACGCAATACCTTTAGTAGGATTCTGTTTCTTAAGAGAATGTTTAGGCTCTGGAGTGAATTAGTCATCATCTGATCCTCTATAATCAGGACTGAAGTCGAATCCCGCAGGTCAAACGAGGTTGACGTCTTAGTCCACTGATATGTAGTCGACCCGCCGGTAAAATAACCTTTGAAAGCCACTTGATTCAGGTATAAATATATTTTCATGATCAATGCATGTTTATTTATATACACCAAATAAAAAAAACCTTTTACAAAATATTCTTCTCTATATATGCTTATATCTCTGTTCTAAACGTAAAGCTCGTCTATTCCGACTTTGGGAAGCTAGGGTTCTAATCCCAGTCAGGTGTACTGATAGTCTTTAGGACAGTGCGGTTAACCGCGGTACTTTTGTTTGGTCATGATACGAAAAAATAGTTTAATTTTCTTCACGAGGTAATATCAAGGATGTTCTGGAATTTAAAAGTTTGTCATCTTACTGTCTCGCGTACCTGTAACGTATTCTCCCCGCAATATCTAGTTTCCCTGAATGTACAGGACCCGTAGTGTAGAGGTCTATGCACTTGGCTACGAGCTTAGGAGTCCCGGGTTTGATTATCGACTGGATTTTTTTTCAGGGTTTCCACACCTTCATTGGGATATGGAAAGTCTCTCCACGGAGTGGAGAGTCTTCAGTATCAAGATAAAACATTTAATGGTTTTTATTTTGCCAGTGCGTTTACTATTTCCGTCCACATACATCATGTCTTACTATGGAGGACCTACAGTTTATCGTGGAATCAGGAGGTCTGGCATGTCTTGTAAGAGGTGAAGGAAGGGTTTGGTATGCATGAGCCATCTCCAACCCGCATCTCTCCCTCTCACAAGGTTCACAGATCTAGACCTACTCGACGCAAATCTCTGAGACATGGAAATAAAATTATGTTCTAAAGCCCGCGTTTCGCCGAATCAGATAAAAAATACGCACCTGCCCGGGACAGAGGCGGACCCCCTGCGTGGAGACTTTCAAGGAGGAAGATAGGTATCCTTTCTTTTCACTAAGTCGTGATTCTCGGTGAATACATGAATGGTCTAAGTAGCGATTCTCAAGGTTTGGTGAGCTCTATTGTCTACATGATGTTACATGAGGGAACTCTACTGTCTACATTGTGTTACATGGGGAGCTATCGTCTACATGGTGTTACATGGGGGAGCTATTGTCTACATGGTGTTACATGGGGAACTCTATTATCTACATGGTGTTACATGGGGTAGCTCTACTGTCTACATGGTGTTACATGAGGGAACTCTATTGTCTACATGGTGTTACATGGGGGAACTCTATTATCTACATGATGTTACATGGGGTGAGCTCTATTGTCTACATGGTGTTACATGGGGGAGCTCTACTGTCTACATAATGTTACATGGGGGAGCTCTATTGTCTACATGATGTTACATGGGGGAGCTCTACTGTCTACATGGTGTTACATGGGGAACTCTATTATCTACATGGTGTTACATGAGGGAACTCTATTGTCTACATGGTGTTACATGGGGAACTCTATTGTCTACATGGTGTTACAAGGAGGGAACTCTATTGTCTGCATGGTGTTACATGGAGGGAACTCTATTGTCTGCATGGTGTTACATGGGGAGCTATTGTCTACATGATGTTACATGGGGAGCTATCGTCTACATGGTGTTACATGGGGGGAGCTATCGTCTACATGGTGTTACATGGGGGAGCTATACTGTCTGGAAAAAACCATCCCCTCAGTTCACCCGACCGGGAATCGAACCTTGACCTCCTCATGTACCACGTGTAAAGTTTGTCTGACCTAAATAACACTATGCTAGGTCTAGGTATTGTCTGACCTCCTAAATAACACTATGCCAGGTGTAAGTATAGTTTGACCTCCTAAATAACACTGTTTGCTAGGTGTAGGCTACCCTTATTTGCATGGAGGGAGAGTGAAGACCATTTATGAAAAACTACCCTCAGTACACCCGACCGAGATTCTAACCACGATCTTCCTGTCATCGGCAGTCTAGTCTATTGCGAGTGGGATGCCTTAGAACATGCTACCCCTGAAGCGGGTTATATAGAAACAGAACAAGAGGAATGAGGGGTGGTGGGGAGCGGAAAAATGTTCAAAAATACACCTACCTTTTCAAACGCGTGAGCTACATACTAGTAAAATATTTATACTAGCTTTCTTGACTTGATTTAAAAACAAGTTCACACACTTTAGATTTACAATCTTGCAAAATGACAGGAACATTATTATTTGGCGAACTGTACTCGATTCAACATAGTACATACACAGTATCTAGTAAAATACACCTAATTTAGGCCAATATCCGCATCGAAATAACGTCTGCTCTTTTAAAAACCTTTAGCAATGCTCATATTTAAATAGTAAATTTAAAATAACTTTGTTGAGTATTTTATTTGCCGATATTAATTGCATTTGACAGTTTGTAACAACCATACACTCATACCGTTTGTCACGCGGTCTAATAAGGTTTTAGAGTAGTTTGAACAAGAGTAATCATTCCGACTGAGTGGATTGGGCTGATAGTTACCACCCTTGTGGTTTTTACATCTAACTTTTACACTAATGCGGGATTATTCCATCATAACTTAGCTCCTTATTCTAACCCATTAATAAACCTGGTGCTAACGCAACATCAACAAAATGTTCTTAGCTTCGATGGTTGATGGTCTAAGGCGTCATTCTCAAAATAGACTGGACTGTCAATGACGGGGATATCAGGCTTCAAATCCGGCCGGGTGTACGGAGGGTGATATTTAATTAATGGTTTACATTCTCCCTACATGCAAATGAGAGTACAAATCTTATAATAACAACATTTATTCTTTAATCCATTAGTGCAATTAGATTTTTTTTTGTAGCACTGTGTCTTACCACCTGTTCGGGTTATACGCTTATTTACTAATTACGTTAATGTGTTGAGAATGAGGAAGATTAAATTTATATATAGTGCACCTGAATTTGCGTGGTGGCAGAGTGGAAAACCTTTTAAGAAAAATCACCCTCACTGTACCTGATGGGAATCGAACCCTGATCATAAGCTACCAACTTAGTTTCTGGCAGTTGCTCTTTTATATAATATTTTATTTCATCTTGTTAGTTCTTAAAGTATGATTTTTACCATTTATAACAAAACGTTTGTCTCCTTTCCTCAGATACGATAACTCGTTTCATTCAGAGAAACATTCTTTATTTTCAGATACCATATTGTATGTATCAAAACCTATTATTTATTCGAAATGATAACTAAACTAGTGTTAGAAAATATATTTTAAAGAGTGCAATGTGTAAGTAAATTATTAAAATTAAAAACACGATGGTTTAGGTTTTTACACATATAAGTGGACCTCACCCTTTTTGGGTTAGTTAAATCTAGGGTGTCGGGAGGGCAGCAATTTCTAGGAAGATCCAGACCATCCTTATACTCAACTTTATAAGCCCATGTTTATAACTTTGTTAGTTTTGAAATATCTTGTCTGTCACTTGAGCCACTCTTAACTGGATTCATCTCGATGTTTGTCCTCTCGTGTCGACCGCTTGGCTGTCTATCACTTTGTACTCTTATATGGGAGCTTGTCTATCGCATGGTCCAGCTCGTGTCAATCACTTGGTCCATGTCGTTTCTGGGTGTCTAGCAGTTGGTCTTTTTACAGATGTGTTCTCTCGTGTCGATAGCTTGGTTGTCTCTCACTTTGTACTCCTATTCTTGAGCTTGTCTAGCAGTTGGTCCAAGTCGTGTCGGCCACTGGACCCACCCAGCCTTCCAAATATTTTTTTATAGCTTGTCGAGCAGTTTGTTGTCTAGCAGTTTGTATGGTGCTGGCTTTTTTAACACTTAAAAAAAAAAACTTATCATATTTTGGATACAAATCTATTGTCTACTTTTTTTTATATGGTTAGTCATTATGTTGAAAACATTTTGGTTCAAATCCAATAATAATAATACATTGACTCGTATATTATGGTGTTGTACACAAGTTTTTAAATAAAAGATTGTATACTAAGCTATAAAATATGATTTAATTGGTTGAACAAAATAATATGTTAAACTAACAACTCCCTTGGGTTAATATCATTTTAAGGTACCTACCTACACTGTATTAAAGTCACTAGAAATAATTATTTGCCAACAAAGAGCAAAATAGATCAAAAAAAGGTTTAACCTGTCATCTTTAACTATAGAAAGCAACAAATAAATTCTACAGTTGGCTCGCCATTAATTTGATGCATGGCCTCCTCTTCCCCTTCTTTCTATTCACTCAACACTATTTTTTTTTCTAGCTACTAGCTTATACAGTATTGTTATGAAGAATTACATTGTTACATTATTGTTTTCCTTTATTATGTATTTTATTACTCCTTTCCTTACTATATTAAAATTGAAATATGTTTCTCTGGATACCAAATAATTAATATATTTGAATCATTGGTTTAATTAAATAACATACATAATATCGTTAATAAAACCACAAAAAAAACACAATAAAATCCATTATAAACCAAGTGTTGTTTAATAAACAGGATTTTTTTTTCAACCTTGAGTTTTCGACAGTCTTTTGGCGTCTTTATAAGGTTTCAATTATGAAAAAACTAGATCACATACCATTTGTGGTTAGGTCAGAAATATAATGTGAAATGATGGATTAAATGTATTTAAAAAATATCAACTGATGTTAACAAAATCATATTATATCCTTGTTAAATATATATATTGGTTTTTTAATTACCATTTACTATCACACTATATGGTCTCATTACCATGAGTATTTCTTTGAATAACTGGGTTGTCTATATATTAATAGTGTATCGTTACTAAAATTTGTTAAAATTAATTTTAATAATCCTACACCCCCAGGCAATGAGGTCCAAACAATACTAGTGAATCATTCCAGCGATGGCTGCAGATTACCGCACTAAAATATATTCTAAACCTTTTATTGGTAATAGATATGTATAATAAGCCCTCACTCGAATTTCTAGTTACAAGTTTACTCGTCAAAGGCTATCAACTTTACATAGGTATTTAACTTTTGGTGTTTAGTTTGAATCAAACATATATTTTCCCCCTTCACACCCCAATGAGAACTTTAAAAACAAATCATGGTTTCCATGGAGATGTAAACAAAGAATGATTGTACAGATGAGTCACTGCCCACTCAGAAGGAAAAGATGGGAAATTGGGTTTTAGTTTTAGAATAATATCTTTTCCGGCTTCCTGGACCCTAACCTTTAAAATTAGTGTTTATTGGTCAAAATCGGTAAAACAGTTTTCTCTTCATTTTAACTGACGGAGATAGACTTAGTAAATTATGTATAAGAGATAGAAAGAGAAAGAGAGGGAGAGATTGAGTGAGTGTGAGAGAGTGAGTGTGAAATAGTGAGTGTTAGAGATTGAGAGTCAGAGAGTGATTGTGAGCGAGTGAGTATGTGTGAAGTAGAATGTTTGAGAGAGTATGTGTGTGTGAGAGAGCGTGTGTGTGAGAAGATAGATTTGCTACACAAAACAATACAACATTCATTTAGAATAATATCCACTCAAAATCAAGTGGTAACATGGACACATAACTGAACTCATTAGTATTGTGATCCTATTTGAAAGAATGAACAACGAACTTCATACTTAAACAATTAAAATAGCAATTTAAACACATTTCAAGATCATTTAATTATTTTTGGAAATTATAACAAATACAAAACAAATTTAAACACTATTGTATCGTTTTCAATGTATTATTAGTGCATGAAACAAAAATTATAAAAATATTATTAACGAAATTGACTACTTAACCTTTAAACTTGCGCATTCCAGTCAATATTGTTCATTTATATGCGAATTAACGGTACCAACATTCCATTAACAATGCACGTTTCCTCCATCTAGGAAATTAATTTCTTTAATCAAAAAATTATGTAAAATATGTGCTAGGACCAGCTATTAAAACGGACATTTTGTGGTCATAAATAAATATTTTAAAATAAAGAAGAAAAATTATCAATGCAGCCAAAATTATATATTTATAAACTACTATCATTGGTTTGTTTAGTAAAAACTTATAATGATTGTTAATAAAATGTTTATATTAGTTGCCCCGTACAACTTAAGTAAAACTAGACTAATTATTTTTAACGCAGGGGAAATATTTTATTTACAGGTATAAAACAATACACAGATCAGAGTTTCCACGGGGATGTAAATAACCAAAGAAAAACTGAAAATTCGTTGGTAAAATCATATTTTCGTAGGAAACTATTCTTTTTGCCGACACTTTAAACCGTAACCTTTAAAATGAGAGTTCGCTTGTCAAAATCTGTTTATCTTTTTCCTAGTAATTTCTACTACCATAAATTGGGCCTAAGATTTGAACACTAAGATTAGATTGAATATTTTTTGTTAACTTCATTTGATCTTATATTTTGTATCTAACCACAAACTGTACGCAGTCTAGTTGTTTCCTATTAAAAACCTGACAACGATGCCGGGAGGTGTTGAAACCAGTCGCAGCTGTTTTTAGCCCTCACTCTTAGGCCACAGGTCTAACGGAGGAGAATTGTTTAAGGTCTTTTACTCTTGCAATAGACTAAACGGCTGATGACGGAGCGATCGAGGTCCTAATCTCGGTCGGATGTACTGAGGGTGGTTTTTCAACTATTGTTTTTCACTCTCCCTTCACGCTAATGCGGCTACACTTCCTCTAAATATAACCTTTATCCTCCCTAAAACCACTAGTGTTACTTCTATGCCTGAACGGGTAGTAGGACGTGGTGGTAAAAATATCCAAGCTAAGATGAACCAGTTTATTTTAATATGTTCTAATTATTGCATCATTTTCTTTTCAAATACATTCCAAATTTGCTATAGAAATCTGGGTCGCGTTTGACATAACACCACAATACTTGTTTTTTGGATAAAACTTCGTTTAAGGGTAGTTAACTAATGAATGATGATTCAAACTTGTGTTACGAACTAAAACATACTTTATGAGAACGTATAGGTGTACGATTGTGTCGTATCATTTATTTATTTCATCAGAGACTGGTGCATTTCGCTTGTTCTATAACTACTCCTCCCTTACAAAATAAACTCTTTTTCATCAGTTACAAAATCAACTGTAAATCATCAAGTGATGTCCGGATGGAAGCAAAACGCAGAAAAAGAAAATATTCCATCACAAGATGTTTATAATATTGGTAAATTCTTCAATATTTTCAAGTTTCCCAAAGCAAAGATTATTCTTATTTTTTGATTATTGTTAGGAAAATTCTATTGTGTACACTAGATTTCATTCTAACTGGAACGATGGAAGGGAGTTTAAAATTTACGTTTCCAATCACCACATTATAGATTTTTTTTAAATATTTGTTAGAAAAATATTTTTCATAAACAAACGCTATATAGGTGTTTTTTTCTGTTATCCATTACGTTGGGTCAGAAGATAGCTTTAATTTATGGCATTTTATTTCGGCTGCAAGCATGCAGTTTCCTTTTATTAAAAAATTTTATATTACTTTAAAAAAATGAGCTGTGTTCCTTCTGTTTGTGCCTGACAAGTGTTACAAAGGGCTTCACAGTTTATAATAGAATAGCTCTGAAAGTGTTATCACCAAATTTGAGAGAGGTCCTAAACATAGCTTGAGACTAATCAACCAGACCGTGCCGAGCTTATGAGCATATGATACCGCCGGGAACTGAACCTGCGTAGGACACGAACGGCTAATGAAACTCCATGAAAAATATATATTTTATTCGTTTCAATATTTCCGCTTGCTTTGTTATTTGAATCAATATTCCCAATATGAGATGAGTTGTGACTTATCCAAGGTCAAACTTGTGCTGTTAGCGAAAAGTTGGCATTTGTCCAGGCTGTTACTGACAGCACTTTGATAAGGGGATACACATGTTATTGATCTGTTAGTTATTTACAAAACAAGTACAGTGTATATTTGGCGCGTGTGATGTAAATATGTTGGTGTTATATGCTGTGAGGTGTCACAAGAACAAATTCATCTCCATCATGATATCAGGTAAATATATGGTTGGTTGGCATTCATTTGTTTTACTTCAGTCGCACTATAGTAACTTGTACTTCATGAGAAAAATAGGTGTTCAAATACATTGTTAATACCCCTTTTAAATCATATTTTAATTGAAGAAAATACCAGTCTACTTATTTTTAATGTTACCGGCATTATCGGAATATTATTGAGTACACGAACCAACACTTGTACACACGTGACGAAACTTTCAGAGGAATTGTTACAATGTAGGTAGATTGTGATGGATACCACAAGCGTAACTTTAATTTATAACTTTTATAAAAATATTATATTACTCATAAATAAATAAATTTATTACTTATTCATCAAATAAATATGTTTTATCAACGATCTTTGTTTTGGACTTAATTTATATTTTCTTTTAAATACATGTGAATAGACTTATACGTGTTTATTAGTTATTTTATTTATATAAACGTGTTGTAAACCAACCAGTTAAAGGTCAGTTGCGCCTTATAGATGGAAAATAAATTTCTGAAACAACACAAAGCTAAGACCCCCGACGGTTACCCAATAGTCTAAGGTGCCACTCTTCTGATAGATTAAACTGACGATGCCGGGGAGATTGGAGTTCGAACCTGGGTCGAGAGTCCTGGAAACTTCCTTTTATTAACAACGTTTACACTTTTTCTCCCCGCACATGCTGGCATAACTTCCTCTTCTTTATCACATCAGCGTAATTAGTTAATACGTTAGTAACCCGAACAAGTAGGCTAATATGACGAGATGATAGAAAAGAAGAAAGCTAGGAAAATTGCATGTAGTCTACAGTCTACAGTCTACACTGGGTTTACCCTGAAAGTTGGAGAGCTCATCTTGACGGTATGTTGTGGTGAAGCTTTTAAGATAGCTTCGTAGCTTAATCGGTCGATTTAAGACATATCTTTCAGAGTAAGCCAAGTGTACGAGAAGTGTGGACTATCTTTTACAATTTCTTCATTTTGAAGGCCCAATTCTCTACGTCAGAGAACCCTCACTCTTGTACTAATGAACACCGTCAGCAGGAATCAATAATAATCATAATTACTACTAGTTTTATCTAGTGTATATTGATCTAGAACAAAAGTTTGTTTTTTCCCAAAAGCTTTAAGCAGTCATACGTTTTGTGGGTTCTTTTAATTTGTCCAGGCTACCCGCATATAATTAGGTGAGGGGATGGCTTATAGGATATGTACCCCCAATCACGTGTAGGAAGTGTGATGAATTGTTTAGGATAAATTATTGGTATACCTGGCTATAGTTGGAACTGCAGCCTCCCCAGTGCCGACCAACAAATCTAAGACAATAGTTTGTGTACAGAGCTGCAAGCTGTGAATGAGTTAATTTAATCAACAGGAAAACAATCATAAAATGGCATCATACACTGAGAATCGGCTATCAATTAAAAATGTATTTGTTCATCTTTTGCCTAGTTAATATGGGTCACCGAAATAGATTCGTAAAATAACTAAGAGCCAAGCGATGTATATGTATTTTCTTGGTTTCGATAATGTATCGTTTATAATCATATAATGAAGAGTTTGTTTGTCACGAGCCTATCTTATCTTATTATAGTCTGTAATAAAATAATAATTTAGCTAAAATAAGATAAGGTCTATTATTTTTTACTATTATTTGACATCCTTTACTTAGTAAATGTTATATTTTAGTAGTTCAAATCATAGCATTGTAATAATGTACGGGGAATTTTCTAAACCATTAATGACAAGTTTCATCAGAATCTAAAAAACAGGTCTCACCGAGCTAGACCACCTTTCTTTTATTATAATATTCCAAAACATTTTAGGACCGTTTCAACATAAGCATTTTATTATCCGACTGCCAAGTTTTAGGTAGAGTAACTTTGATAAATGTAGCTTATTATAACTATGTAGTGAAAACATATTCTAAACTATTCATATTATTTCACCGTGAGTACAACTGATACGAGAAACGTGCTTCAGTGGACACATGGTATAAGGCGTCACACTCGCAAGGGACTGAACTGTTAATGACGGGGAGATTGGGATACGATTTCGGTCGGGTGTACTGAGGGGTTTTTTCCTAAAGAGTTTCCTCCACGCAAATTAGGGTACACTTCCTCTAAATTCAAACTTCATCATCCTTAATACATCTTAATTTGGTCAGAAGCGTATAATCTAAGAGGGTGATAAAATAAAATAAAAATGAAGGTCGGGGTTTGAAACATTGCTAGGTGTACTGGTTTACCCCTCTCCATTCACGCAATTGTGGGTACATTTACTCTAAACGGTACTGTCCTTATCCCTATCTAAACCAGTAGTAAGACGCGGTACTAGAAAAAACTAGCACCAAAAAAGTAATCCTAATGAATATTAAGAGTCATTCACGTATGGGTACTATCTTCGTGTTATCACACAATTCATTTGTATCAATAAGTTAGAAAGCTATGGAGCAAACACACATTCATAATGTTGTTATTATTATTGTTAGTAGTAGTAGTATTTTTTTTATCAGGAGTACATATTTTTAATCACTAAACATGGTCCAGCAAAGCACAATGAACTTGTCAGCTGGCGCCTCATCGTAAATGTCATACATACATACAATAGTGTAAATATGTAATAAATACATTTCATTCCTTTAAGTCTATTTTTACAACTAACATAATTCTAATATTTAATTTAGTTCCTTAAATCTATTACATTTCATATTTTATTTAATATTTGAAAACCAGTCTCGAGTCCGTCTCGAGTCCATTTCATAGCGTATTTGTCATATTATTAAATCTAGTATTATTATTTCATTAATTCTGTTAACCAATTAGCCATTTTTTATTTAATTTTATACGTCTGATATTTATCTATTTCCAAAAGGGTATCCAGTATCATGTTAAAAAGTGTTGGTATTATTATTTCCATGTGTTGTTTTCTGTATTTATTTATATATAAAGTTATTTTGTACTGTAGTTTTCTGGTGTTGTGACTATGAGCCTGTCTGTCTTTATATGTTTCTGGGAAGAAGTATTGAATTATTATTTTATAGCTGTAAATGTTTTTTACTGTCAATGGTTTCCACTCCTTGTTCATGACTTCGATACTATTGTTGTTTTCACTCATTATTTTAAGAAGTTTAGTTTGAATATTTCTTAAATGATTTAAATATAAATAACTTGTATTTCCCCAGGAAATGTGATTCGATTAGCGCATGATATAATATTTTTAGAATATCAAATGTAACATATTGTTTTAGTATACATATGTTAACCATTTCCGCTCTTAACTTCCTACTCATTATGTCTATGTAAGTATTCCTTTTCAAATGAGAATCAATCATTAGCCCTAGATATGTTTCAACTTGCGTGAACGTTAAACAATTACACGGTTTTATATTATATAAACAATCTAAGCAATTATCTTTTATATCTCATTTATACTTTATAACGTGCGATAGTCTGATATACATTGTTTGCGCTTATTAAATGTTAATTATTAATTTACTATCGTGAGTCCAGTTTTATATCCTGTTAAAGTCTTCCTGCATCATCTGTTTGGCTACATCTACAATTGTGCACAGCATACAGCATTGTGTCGTCAGCAAACATAAACATACCGCAGTTCTGAATACAGTTTGACATGGTTCTTGTATAGATAAAGAATAGTATTGACCAAAGAATAGAGGCTTGTGTTACTCCGATATTTATACCCAATTCTTCACTTTCTATATTATTTATTTTAACTATTGTTTTCCTATTTGTTAAGTAATATTTAAACCATTCATAAATATTAACTCAGATACCAATTTATAAAGAGATCCTAGTAAAATATCTTTATCTAACGTATTTTATTATTATTATTATTATTATTAGCACCGCATCTCACTACCCGTTCGGGTTATACGCACTTACGCTAATGTGTAATGGTAGGGTGATTGTGAGATGAAATGGAGGACCTACAGTTTAACGTGGAATCCGAACCACGGCGGAGGTCTGACACTCCCCACATTCACAAGATGTCTTGTCAGAGGTGAAGGAAGGGTTTGGTAATCAGATAAATTTTTGCCGGGACCGAGGATTGAACCTCGGCCGCCGGCACATAAGTCTGACACCTTACCCCTAGACCGCCAGGTCACCGACTATCTAACGTATCAAACGCTTTTTACATGTCTATAAATGCTATAGCTATGTGCTTGTTTTCGTTTAACTTCTCTAGCGTTTGATTAGTAAAATTGTGTAAAAGTATTTCCGTACTTTTTTTTTATCTGTATCGTTTTTGGTCAATTATTTTATATTTATCCAAATAATTTATCAAGTAGTTGGCAATGTATCTTTGCATTATTTTGTCTAAAACTGATAGAATTGCTATAGGTCTGTAACTTCCATAATCTAAATGCTTCCCTTTTTTATAAATTGGTCTAATAATTGCGATTTTAAGCTTTTGCGGCATTACACACTGAAGCTGTAGTAGTAATAGTAGTAGTAGTAGTAGTAGTAGTTAGTAGTAGTAGTAGTAGTAGTACTAGTAGTATAGTAGTATAGTAGTATAGTAATAGTAGTAGTATAGTAATAGTAGTAGTATAGTAGTAGTAGAAGTAGTATAGTAATTGGAGTGGTGGTGGTAGTAATAGTATAGTAGTAGTAGTGATAGTAGTAGTAGTAGTAGTAGTAGTAGTAGTATAGTAGTATAGTAGTATAGTAATAGTAGTAGTATAGTAATAGTAGTAGTATAGTAGTAGTAGAAGTAGTATAGTAATAGTAGTGGTGGTGGTAGTAATAGTATAGTAGTAGTAGTGATAGTAGTAGTAGTAGTAGTAGTAGTAGTAGTATAGTAGTATAGTAGTATAGTAATAGTAGTAGTATAGTAATAGTAGTAGTATAGTAGTAGTAGAAGTAGTATAGTAATAGTAGTGGTGGTGGTAGTAATAGTATAGTAGTAGTAGTGATAGTAGTAGTAGTAGTAGTAGTAGTAGTAGTAGTAGTAGTAGTAGAAAAAGTCTAAAACTTGATTTTAAAATCATTTAAAATACATGTTTATTTTTTGTGATCCACTAAACACATCGTACTTCAATAAACACAATCGTCGTGTGGGTAGCTAAGACACGTAGTAAATAGGGAACCTGGCAGAATACATTAAATTTAGACCAAATATCAGTTAACCTAGATTAGTTTGATCTAAAATAATTTGGCCTAAAAATTAATTTAGACAATAATCAACTGTCTTAAAGTAATTTGGCATAGTCAGTTAGCCTAAAGTAATTCAGCCTAGAATTTAATATTACATAAATTGATTTAGCTTAAAGTCATTTGACCTAAAAATTAACTTTGGAGAGAGTTAGTTGTCCTAAATTTTAGGCCAACCGACGTGAAAGACATGGTGCATAGAATAACGTAACTATCTTAACCAAATAAAATCAATCATCAAATGTTACATGGACTAAACGTCAAGGTAGTATTTTTTATTGGTGATGGGGATGTTGGGGTTCGAATTCTGGTCAAGTGTCTATAGGTTGATTTTTATAAATGGACTATCCCTTTTTCTTCCACACAAACGAATGTACATTTGCTCTAATTTGTACCTTACTCTTTTCTAACCCATTAATGTAATTAGAAGTACGGACAGCACAAACATGTATTAAGACGTGGTATAAAACCACAAAACTTAGAGCAAAGAAATATCCTACCTTGATATTTTCCTTCTGGAATTAAATGAAAGATAGAAGTTTTTTGTGCGATGAAGATGATACAAACACAGAGCGATCGTATTTTATACTTTTATATTGATATATTTTTACATAAAACAATCACAGTACAATTCCTATACTTCATTTTTGACACTAAGTAAAAGAAAGAAAGAAAAGTTTAAACCATCTGGGTTTTTATAAAATGATAGTGCCATAAACTAGCACGATGTACGCGCGCCCATTTTCCTAAGTTCACATGTATTTTGTGTTGAAATATTGAAAGCTAATATTTTATTGATTTACTTTCCTTTTCATTTATTTATGTGTAAGTGTCTGACTTTTCAAGTGGGTTTATACCATTGCCGTTTATCATTCTTTGTATATCTAGAACGTGCTATTTTACTGTGCAAGAAAAAAGGTCATTACTGGACAAACCGTATCGTTTCAATACTTCCTCAAACCTTTATTTTAATGCAAAAAAAATAAAAATAGTAAAATTGACTAAATTTAAGCATTCAAACAGGGATATATGTACATAAAGCATTACGTCCTACCACCTGTTTAGATTATGCGCATATGTACTAATAAATAACGCTACCGTATTAGAGATGAAGACGGTTGAATTTGGAAGGAGTGTATTCTCATTTGCGTGGAAGTAGAATGGAAAACCATTTTGAAAAACACCCCTCAATACATCTGACCGGTATTCAAACCCCGATATCCTTGTCATAGGAAGTCTAATCTAACTCAAGAGTGACGCCTTAGACCATTCGGCCACTGAAACAGGTAAAGAGAACATTAACATGTGTAATTTTCAAACGTGCTATTAACATCGTACTCTTATCGTGTCGTGGTCATCAGGGTAGTTGGTCAGAAATAACCAGCTCTGGTAGTCAAATGGTCTAGGACGTAGGTTTCGCAAAAGACTGAACTGATGATGACAGGGAGATTGGGGTTCGGATTTATGTTGGGTGTACTGAAGTTGCTGCTTCCCCTCTCCCTCCAAGCAAATTCTGGTACAGTTCCTCTGAATTCAACCTTCATCATCCCTAACACATCGTAATTTTTCCAGAAGTTTATAACCCAAACGGGTAATAAGGTGCGGAGCTAAAAAAGAAATAAAACGGGAGGTCGGGGTTTGGAACATTGCTAGGTATACTGGTTTACCCCTCTACATTTACGTAAATGTGGGTACATTTACTCTGGACGGTACTGTCCACATCTATACCATATAAGCGCAATAAATGTTGATCGACAGGTAGAAATGCGTGGTGTAAAAAAGTAGAAAAGTACCCAAGTTCGGCTAGAGAGAGATTGGAAATCCACTTGGGGGAGATATCATTTTATTCCGCCAAGACAGTCTCAGAATAAGTGGTCTTGACTCAACCGAGATTTGAACTCGGATCAGAGTTTGGTAAGTAGAGCACGATGGTGGTCCCATTATTCTGCTGACGTCACTGCTCTTATAAGCTATAGCAACGTGTCCTTCTACCTGTCTCGGTTGTACGAATATGTACTAATTACGATAATGAGCTAGGTGTGAGCAAGGCTGAATTGGGAAAAAAGTATCCGTATTTATGTGGCAGGGGAGTGGAAAATAATATAGGAAAAACCACTCTTAGTACACCTGTCCGGGATTCGATACTCAATCTCCACGTCATCAGCAGTTTAGTCTACTGCGAGTGTTGCCTTAGACCATGCGTCCACCGAATCAGGTAAAAGTATAGTTAGTATCAGTTCAAACCCGCTTTGGTGGCCGCATGGTCTAAGGCGATACTCTCGCAGTAAGCTAAACTGCTGATGACGTGGAGAACGAGGTTAGAGTCTTTGTCAGGCTTACTGAGTTTTTTCCAAAATTGTTTTCTAATCTCCCTCCACGCAAATGTGGGTACATTTATTTTAATTAATATAAATTCTTCATCCTTAATCCATTATCGTAACTAGCCCAAAAGGGTAGTAAGACGCGGTGATAAAATTTACTTTGATTAAATTCGGCCAACACTTTAAGGCCTTTATTTAATGGTTTAACAAAAAGGGTGAGATTTGGGTTCAAATCCAGGTCAAGTGCATTATAGTGATGTTTTATCAATAGTATTCCACCCTCTCTCCAAACAAGTGCTGGTACATTTCTCCTAACATTATACTTACCTCATTCCTGCACGTGGGCCTAAAAAAAATGGAAAATACATTTTCCCGACAAACATAAAATATATTAATTCCTCCTACACTATAGCTCAGTCCGTAGCGTATCTAGCTACTAAGTTAAGGATGCCGAGTTCGATTCGTGGCATGGCCAAAAATCTATCATTAGTGAAATTGATATTTCACCTTCCAGAGTGATGGAATGTCTGTTTTAAATTCAAATTGGGTAGTTGGTGTGCTGATATAATTAATCCTATCAAGAAGTGTGCATTAAATACCTCAATTAAATGGTGTACCTATTGCAACATTTGGTTCAGATAGACCTAAAGTAAATCAAACGAAATCCATGATAAGGTCAGATGATGGAAACTTTGCACTGAAAACTACAAACTATCATAAATTAGCCCCGAATAGGAGTCAAAATTATTACCGATAAGATTTCAAAACTAGTTTTTTAATGGAATATTTAAAACTTACTTTCATAAATAAAGAGTTCTGCTTGGGTAGGACTTATTTTAGATTTAAATTATGTTTATTAAGTTATTAATTAAATTATAACTAGACAACAAGATTGACAACTTGTTTTAACATACTTATTAATAATATAAATAATAATTATAAATTACCCACTTCGGTGGTTGAATAGTTTGAGGCATCCCTCTCACAGTACACTGGACTGCCAATTAAGGGGTGATCTGGGTTTGAATCCTGGCCCAGTGCACTGAGGGATGTTTTTCTAAACTTGTTACTCATTGTACCGAAGTTCATTTTTCCTAAACTGTTTCCCACATTCCCTCCACTCAAATGCCGGTGCACATTCTCTATTTTCCAGTTTCTTCAGCTCTAACAGATTATCAATTAATATATATATATATATAAATCAATTAGTAAAATGCGGTGATAAGTTTTTTAATATAAACTTGGAGATTGTTTTGTGAGACAACCCCATATGTTTAGTTATAATAATAGAACAAGATTCAACACAATAGGTTTTTATAAATTGAATTGAAATGTATTATAAGAACAATAATAATAATAATAATATGTTTACAGATAGGCAGCTATCAGAACGAGGGAGTGTTGGTACCCCTGCACGGTGCCTGTCTTTATTTACTTCATGTCTCGTCATGTTGGCTGTCCTGGGGGAGAATACCGAGTCACCTCAGTCGACCCTGCAACAAGTCAGTGTTGTAAGTATATCCTGATTTTGGTTGCAAGAACATTAAAGAAAATCAAAATATATTTCTTTGTGGCCAACATTGATAACATTTTCTTATATTATTTGTGTTATTTGGTAACTGTTTTGGTCACTTTAGTAACCAACTTCTACTGTTCTTCCTACTAAAATCATACTATATAAACATCTAATCGGGCATGACTAAAGATGACTGCACAGTTTAATAAACCTTTAACTCTTGGCGAACTTAGTGTACACACAATATGTTACTATTCTATGACTTTAAAAAGTAGTTTTAAGTTAAGTAACTCTGTGGTGAGCTAAAAGCATTTAACCCGTCACAATGAGGTTTAATCAATTCTTACTAAGGGACTGTCTGAACATTATCTTACCACCATATGAAACTGCCTTTAACTCACCATAATTATCTGGTTGATTGATCATCATTCATCACATTGACCGAATCCATCCTCTTCGACAAAGTCGGCACGAGCTAAGATAAATTGTAATAGAGCGTCTTGTAATGAAGTGGATTGGGTAGAACTAGCTCAATATATAGATTGGTTATAATGAGAGGGATTGGATAGAACTAACTCAAGCTATATATTGGTTATAATGATAGGGACTGGATAAAAATAACTCAAGGTATAGGTTATAATGATGGGGACTGGATGGAACTAACTCAAGGTAGGGATAGTTATAATTGAGATGGACTGGATAGAACTAACTCAAGGTAGATATTGGTTATAATGAGAGGGACTGGATAGAACTAGCTCAAGGTA
>CABEEJ010004657.1:26461-60833 GCA_901482245.1 Timema douglasi | reverse complement strand
GCGCACGGCAAGAAGGGGGAGGGGGAATGGGCAAACCACGCAGCGCGCGGTCCCAAAAAAATAAGTGACGAAAACTCGGCACAATAGTAAGGTCAACTATATAATTTTTCGCCAACCCAATATACCAATCTTTACTATACACTTACATAAAATTAAGTATTGAAACGCCAGTTTTTTAAAGGCTGCCTGAAGATGGAGTGGGTCTGCATGTTTCAATTATTTTATTTTTCTCGTCAAAGAATCGGGACAAAAACTACACTTCAAAATATGACTTATGAGTACATAGCAGCTTCCACTGCTGTACTTGTTGACGTACTCGTCATTCTACTACTGTACAGGGGGAATGCTTCCTTTGGAGGATCAAACAAGCGTCAATATTCCGTAAAATAAAACTAGACTTACCTTTAATTGGTGATAAATACATTATTTTGTAATATAGTGCTTATAATTATATCTAGAAAAAATAAATATCAGTTAAAGCAAACTAAAAAATAAGATTTTAATAGTATTAGACGTATGATTATACACCAATGACGATAGTAAACTCATGCGCTAATACTTGCCTAGATATACAATGCTTCCCTTTTCTCGATAAGGGACGGACCCGGAAACAAACAATTTGCGGAATAAAGTGTGAGCGGGACCAGCTGGTTGGCCGGTCAGTCTGAGAAATAACGGGGGTTACTCCAAAAGAAGAGCCGGGACCCTCAACTCAGTATACTTGTTGGAGAGGTTTCTATTATAATACTAAGTTTTAATTTCATTTTCCTCTTATTTTCTTTTTTCCCTCTTTAATTTTGGGGAAACATTGCTTCCCTTCCTTCCATTAAATTAACGCCACTGATGTGAACTAACTTTCAGATAGCATAGATATGTTTTGGCTTCATATTCCCATATTTTGTAGATATTAATGGTTAATATAGACTTAAAACATTCTATACAAAATGTAAAGCACAGAATTTCACAACCATTTTTAGATTTGGTTGATCACTATTACAAAACTAAGAAAAGTGAACATACCTTGAAAATTCAACGACTGCTGCCTGTAGACCCAAACATATGCCAAGAAAAGGTTTCTGACTTTCTCGGCACCACTTGCATGCTTCAATCTTCCCCTCCATTCCGCGCTTACCAAATCCACCAGGGACAATGACACCACTGAATAAAAACATTCTTGGTTAGTTTTAATGCTGTAGAGTTGGCCCTCCCTCATTTGATATAAAAACTATCATACTTTTTAAATGTTACAGAGTATTTATATCTGGTATATAGCAGGGAAGGAGGGTTGGGAGGGGGGTAATGAAGGAGAGAGGTCTGCAAATCCAAGGATTTTTCTATGGATGGAACCCTCAAATCCCTAGGATTATTAAAGATATGATTCAAGAAAATATCAGATTCAATTTATTTATATCAAATTTTGAAACAAAATTTGTTCTAGAGCATTAATACAATAGTGCTTATTGTTGGTTCGGTACCAACATAATGATTGGACAAACTTAGCAACCAAACTCCCAGGATGTTAATTTAACTTAACTGAATGTTATAACGAAGAGATATAAAAAAAATTACATTTAGTTACTATTTATATTTCAATTTCCTCTTTAGTTCATTAGTTCCAAGATTTGGATTTGTAAAATAGTGGATTCAACCTAACTTTAATTTTTTAATTTGAGTCAAGCTTATTCCAGTTTTTTAAAAGGTTCCCAAGTATTGAGTCAATCCTGAGTCCAATAATTATATAAAAAACTAAAACCCAACTAATTCAATAAAAATTATTAACTAAAACAAAGAAAAATAAATTAAGTCACAATATATACAAATATTAATTTCTAAATAAACGAGTGATAGTAAACAAAAAATTATTTATGATTGAACTTGATATTATCAAAGTACAACTGCTTCCGTCTGGAGTCTCTAATTAGATGGTACTGACCTTGTACCTGACTTTGTACCGTGTGTAAATGTTCTTATTTCTCTTTTAAAAAAGTCTCAATTTGTTTTATTTATTTTGAGTTTATTTGTAATTCTAGTTTTGATTTTCAGTTTTTGAAGAGTTTTAATGTGTTCATTATAATATTTAAAAGATTGTTTATTAGGTGATGGTTTCAGAAGTAGGCATGCGCCGAAACGGTTTAGTCCAAGTTTCCTATAGGGGTGGAAGGGTAGGGTATTAGACAGGTTAAATTTTCTACATCTAACAATTATTATTTTTTAAAAAGAAGATTTTATTCATGTTTATCTCTTTTGTCCGACAAAATAATGATTAGAGATTAAGTTGTGCTTTTCAAGTAGGCCTAACTTAGTAATTTTTGAATTAAAAAATTAAAATATTATGCTTTGTTTATGAGGTGAAAGATTCGATCTTTGAATCCAATAAAACACCAAATCCTCGAATCTCAAATACTTGTCAGAATTTGGTGGATTCGAGTGGCCCAGCTCTACTTATTTTACATTACTTGATAGTAGTGGTGTTATAAATCGAGTGCATACTTATGAGTCATTCCCCAAACACATTTCAGGGCTAAGAATAGGGCAGTCAAACTCGATTCCTCCATTTTTACTGGTATCGAAAGAATCGATCTTAATATTATGATTCTTTCGACTCGATTCTTAGTTCTCAATAAAACTGGCAACGAAACAAAACAACATTCAAATAGGTAATAATCGATTATCTCTCATATTAATTTAGTTTCCATTTCACTTAAATACCGGCAAATTGAAAATATACCAAAATGGCCCGAATATAGTAAGACCCTAATATTTTGAGGTGTTCCACATGAAAAATAAATGGTCTAATATATACTTCGACCTGACATTATGACAGTATTAAGAGATAAATACTTAACAACTCTGGCACACTTTTTTTTAAAAGTGAGACTGTCAGAATATATGATTAGATTCCAAACAAACAATTGATATATAATATATAGACTAGAATGGCAATTTTCTGTGATATATCGATATATCTATCATTAATTAATTTATCACAAAGCGTACATTGAAAACTACAATATTCTTATCTAATTAAAATGGCCGCTCTTCTGTAATTATAATATTCTTTATCGCCTTTTCAATTTTTAATGTTTTATTTAGCTCTTTGAATAAGACAAGTTTAGTAAAAATAGAACAAAAATTGACGTAGTTAATAAAAATGGAGCCAAAAAGTTATATTTATTTTAATTCAATAGATTATTGATATATCGTTGCCATAACTTCATCACTAATTTCTGGTGAGCTAACATGATCAGTTATGGAGGACGACTTGAAATTTTTGTTAGTGTGAAATGTGTTTTTCTTTCTGTTATAAACGCTGCAATTTTTTTTTAGTTAATTTTGAGTTTATTTGGATTTTTTGTTTAAGACTTTTAGTGTGTTTAGTAAATATCTATAAGATTGTGAGATTAAAGTTTTAAGTGATCATGTATTGTAATGGTAGAGTCCAAGTTTCGCATTGAGGGGTGAGTAGGGTATCAGGCATGTTAGACTTTCTATGTAATAATGCTTGTAAAAATAATGAAAAAAGTAATGTTCAAGAATAGGAATTGAGAATCGAGGTTCAACTTAAAAATCAGAATCAAGAAAGAAAGGTATTGTGACATCTCAAGTTAAGAAATTAAAATTTTTCTCTCTCACAAATATATTTGGTAAGATATGTTAAACTACTTGATTGATGAATAGAGAGGACAAGAATACCAATTTAAAAGGCAGAGACAGTATTATTAAGGTTTTACTCAATTAAGCACACCAGCATCAGCGCCCAGTCTGAGTTTACCAAACAACCTTCTCACACTTAGTGATTTACTTTTGTGTCAAACACCAACTTAAGGATACCTAACCGCCTTTCCATAGATAGAAAAGTGAAGTAACCAAAAAGGGTAGTTAGGATGTGCTCTTGTTGGCACCAGGCCAAATTTAATATAATATACAAAAAAAGAAGTAAATTTTAAAAGATGAACATAAATATGTATTTTAGCTGTTAATATTTTATTTGGAGAAGCTTTGTATTTGTCAAAACTGGATTTCTTTATTTTTATTTGTGGAGTATGTTGAAGCTGACGAAAATTAAAAGTGAAAATGTTTTATAAACTTCACACACTACTCTCTCTCTCTCTCTCTATATATATATATAATAAAGTATACATCATATAACTCCAAGGTTAACTACAAGTGAACAATTAGTAAACATGTATAACTTACTCGCTCTTACACAATTGTTGCCAGGCTTCGTGATACAAAACTGGATTATTCATCTTAGTTTCAGGTTCCAAGTTTGCAGCTTCAATAAACTAAAATGATAAAAAAATATATATATATAATAAAAACATGAAACATAACTAAAAAATATAATTTGATTTAATTAAATAGTTGAGAAATGGTATCTGGACGGTTGAATACACACGTCTGGGTCTTATTTATCAACTATGTCTAATTTCATTTCAAGCTGTATACAGTGAGACATCAATTGTTTAACCATGTGAGGGCTCAATGGTTTTATGACTTTATATATTTGAAATAAGATACAAGAAGGTTGGATAGAAACATAATATGGCTTTTACAATTAAAAGAAGAACACAGTTCACACTTTGTACTACCAGTGAAAAAAGCGGTAATGGCTCTCTCTTGAAGAAAATCTCTCACTAACGCCCAATCCCCTTACCTAGGTTTTATTCTATTGAAACTCACTATGAGGGATTGTGAAACGGACAACACAAAATTTAACGAAAAAAGCCCACCTAATGAAAGAGGAAAAGTGTGAGAAAAATCCAATACACAAAGGACACATGTTCTTCCTTAAATTTGCCCTTGTTAGTTTATTTTCCTTTTTCTTTATATTGATCAATTTCCATTACTATAAAATTAACACCAAATAAAGAACAGTTTGCACAGTTAACTTACTGTTAATTTGAGTTTGTAGCCAGCTGTTACTGCAGCATGTTGCAGGGCCTTTGTCACAGATGCATAGGAATCTTCTAGCATTGTGTATTTACCCACGAGACCTATGTTGACTTCTTTGCGTAAAGTATCAATTCTGAGAATCAAACAGAATAAGAATAATGGCAATGTGTCTCACATTTTGGGAAACACAATAAAGGTAAAATTCTTTAAATAGGCATGGAACCTCAAATCTCTCGAATCCTTAAGGATATTCAAGATTCAAGCATTTGAGAAAATTTTGGATTAGAGACCCGATATTACAATCTTTAAAATTATTATCATTTAGCACCGCGTCTTACTACCCGTTCGGGTTATACGCTTTAAGTACTAATTACGCTAATGGATTAGGAATTAGGAAGGTTGAAGTAGAGGAAGTGAACCCGCATTTGCGTGGAGGGAGAGCGGAAAACCACCCCCAGTTCACCCGGCCGAGATTCGAACCTCCATTTTCTCATCCTCAGCAGTCGAACTCAACACGACCAACGCGTTAGCCAACTACGCCACCGAGGCGGGTTACAATCTTTAAAAATAATGTTTTTAAATTTTTCCAAGTGAAATTTGTTTTAGAACTTAAATACCGCATCTTGGTGGTTCCAAACCATTTATAATTACAGGATGAGCATAACAAACAGATCCCAGATAAGAAATTTAACACTATATTGAATATATATGAATGTTATAGAAAATAATATTAACATTTAGTTACTGTTTGTATTTTCAATTAAGCATTTATATTTATATTTCTGCTTATGTTAATAATTTTTTCTTCTTCAAAGTTAAATTGGAGATTCAGATTCAAGATTTGGATTTGTAAGCTAATGGATTCAACCTATCTCTAGTTTTAAAGATTTCTTTTGTGATTTTCAGGGCTTACCGATCATATGCGTTAAAAAACATTGCTGAAGGTAAATTAAGCAAATAGTAAAATTCTAATGTTATGCTTAATGATTATTTGAACAGAACATTTTAATGTTTGGACACTTGTGAATTTGAACCAAAATGTTTGTGGGGTCTATGTAATAATTAAATTATGTGATATTTAAGGCTTCCAATCAAAATGTTTATTAGATCTAATTTATATCAACGTTTTTTTTACATTAAGAGCATTAACATTTTTAAGGGATTTAATTTATGTTTGTTAAAATCAGTATGTCCCTAAATGCAGGTTTAAAATGAGCTTATAATCTTCAACTACTTCAACATCTCACCTTTCCGCAAGGTGTTTCCACTTCTGCATAAAGCGCCTAGGTGGTGGCATTGGAATGTTGAGTTGCAGCCGGTCATTGAAAAACTCCACTATACCCTGACTTTCCATTAATATTGGCACCCGATAGATAGAGGGAAGGTCATGGATGCATATCACCTATGCAAAACATATAATCTCAGGTTATTAAGCATAGGTATCTAATAGTCCCACATAGCCTAATAAGAATGACCCGAATTTCACAGTGGGTGAAATTTTAAAAATATCCACATAAACAAGAAAATATTTTAATTTACATAGAACTATTCAACTTTAATGAAGTTTTAATAATGAACCTTTTCTTACCATCAGAGATTAATTCTTAGAATTTTAATCTTTTATAGGGTGTTCTGTAATGTGGCAAATTATAAAAAATTGTTTTATTACAATTTGTAGATTTAGTGTGGTTATGAGTATCAGCAGGAAAGACGCCTTTGGGCTGTCGTCCTTGTCCTCTTTATTTTCTTGCTGGTTACAAAACTTGTATATAAAATACTACATACTTTTCCAGGTTTTTCAAACAACATTAAAAAAATTCACAAATTTTCCTTTTTACAGTTTCTCTTGGTGAATGGCAATTTATGTTTTAAATGGATTGTTTTGTTAGCCCCACATCCTACTATCTGTTCGGGTTTTACTTATTTTAGGTATTATTTGTGTCCTTATGTGTGTGTTAAATAGACAAACAAAATTTCTGACTTTTGTTTAAATCATGGTTTAGATTAAGAGGGGTAGCCAGCACACTTACCATGCTGATACTGGTGTCAAAATTGTTCACTACTCAGGTCATTCATTTAACATTCCTGGCATAGACCAATTGGTCGTGTGCCAGCCCTTGACAAAACAAGGCCTAGAACGCTTAATTGCAACTTATCCTGTTCTATTAAATTGTTGTATATTTTTGCGGCCGGTCCATCCATGTCTGAAGCAGACAGCCAACAGATTGGAACCTTGATAACCTAACCTGTCTGTCTAATTAGTGGGCGCTTCACGCCAAACTCTCATTTAGAGAGTACTTGTTTCTTTTAAAAATATGTGTGGCTATATAACTTGGACACATCTAAGGACTGTTTTTGTATGCATTGGTTTGTGTTCTGAAGATGCTTTTGTACTTCCTCTGCCATTTGATTCACTAAACTAATTTGTTAAAGTGAATTTATATATTTTGCTTTCAAGTGTCTCAATTTATGTTTATTAACATTGTCTTAGCAATCGCTGTCTCTGGTGTCAACTAGAGCAGTGGTTCAGGTCCTCCATTTCATCTTACAATCACCCTACCATTACACATGAGTGTAAGTGTGTACAACCTGAACGGGCTAATAATAAAAATTTCAATTTGTTTCCTTTATTATAGTGCTGGCTAACAGTCGTATGACCTATAACAGGCCAGCACTGAAAGTACACAAGTACCATACAAATACATATATTTACACGAGAAAATAAGATAAGCAATAATAGCTAAATAATTTTATATATTGTTGAATAGCTCTGAAAAAAAATTAATTAACAATGGTAAGAATAGAAAATAGCAATAATAACAAGCAGTAACAATATACAAAAAATAAATCAGAATATTGTAAATTTAAATAATATAGGCTAAACCTCTACATGATAAATTATTGATATGGAATTTCCTTAAATAACTTTCTGAGTTTAGCTTTTCTTTTATGATAAAAGTCGAATTCGACAAATCTAGAACTGGCACTATGGATACAACGACCTATAGAGCTTACCTTATAAGAGCTATTGAGAAAAAATAATTTTGGATTACGAGAAGCCCGAGAAGGGATATGAATGCCTACATGTTCAAGGGCAAATTTGCAATAAATTTTGCTATTGAATATACTAAAAACAAAAAGGGCATCATAATAAATTCCACGCGAGAAGAGTTTGGAGTCCTAAGAGGTTTTGAATTCTGTCATAATCATAATAAATCCTGTTACTAAAGTATTTATCATGGCACGCAGTGACCAATTTTCTTTGAATGTTTTCCAACCTAAGAAAGTCAGTTAAGGTAATGGAATTCCAAGCAACACTAGCGTATTCTAACTTAGATCTAACCAAGGAGTAGTACAGACATAAAAAACAGTAAACTTTCTTAAATGATGACATAATAAATATAATAAGTCCAAGTAATTTTATTGTGGTATGCCACAAATGTATTTGAGGTGTGTGAATCAATTTTAATAGTGAATGATCTTTAATGCAAATAAGTGCTGAACCATTTTACGAGTGAAAAGGTTGAAATTACCAAGCTTAGAAAGAATAATACTATGCTGACATAAATCAAATGCTTTACTTCATGGTCAAAATAAATAGCATCAACCTGACCTTGGGCAGAGACTTGAGGGGCAACATGCCCAAGAAATTCTACTAAATTAGTGACAGATTTATTTTTTATAAAGCCATGTTGATTATCTGAATGTTTATTTGTAAGGTGGTGGAAAGTATACTTATGTATGATTTTATCGAATACTTTGGAGAAAGTGTTTAATAGGGATAATAATAATAATAGTTGGAACCACCATTCACTTCCTCTTCTCCTTAGTTGCCGCACTTGCGCAGTTTACCCAAAGAGCACAGCATCCAGGGGCTGGGGGGGAGCTGGGAGGGTTCAGCGTAACACCGTGGTACCCAATTGATCGGGCACACCGTCTGCTTGAATAGGGTAAATCTATGCAACGAACATTGGTGGCGAGGAGTTCTAGATATGTTGTACCACAGCAACAGTACACTTGTAAAAGCTAATGTGGAATTAAATCATTAAATAAAACTGAGGAGCAGAGCCACATAGTGTAAGAGTTTTAGAACCTCTAACCTAAACTCACCTGTTCAGGAGCGACATGACAAAAGTTTGATATCTTCTCCTTGACAGGGTGTCGTATCGGGTTCTCACTCCTGCAGACAATTAGGTCTGGGGACAAGCCTAATCCTCTCAGCTCTCTTACACTGGATTGGGTTGGTTTAGTTTTAGGTTCACCTGTAGACCTAGGCTGAAATTTTAAACACAAACATAAGGAAATAACCAAATTTGTTTTTGAAGTTTCATCTTCACTTATTAATTTATTTTTATCTATTTACTGGGGGTGTGCGAAATCCACTATTTCAATTCGAAGCGAACTAGAATCGAATCATTAGATGAAATATTCTCAAAGCCGAATCAGAGTTTGAATATTTTCTTTTAGTTGTTTTGTGCTTGAAAAAATATGATAGTGTGATAGTATTTATACAACTTTTGCACTAAGATTACTTGGAAAATCTTCTATTGCACCATTGTTTGTAATAGTTTATGTTACTCTGACAAATCAACCTATTATTACAATTTATAATTAAATTATTTGTTTTTTTCCATATAGATATTACAGTGGAATCTATAAAAGAGCCCAAAATGGCAATAAATAAACATAAATTGAGTATTTTAGCTGTCAATATTTTTATTGGCAAAGCTTCGAATCTAGAATTTGTTTCCAAACAAAGTCTAAGTTTCAAAAGCTTCACACACACCTAGAATTTACATGTATTATAAAATCATTTTAACTAGAAATGGATCAAATCTTATATTTATCGAGTCAGAATCTTAAATATTATTTAGAATCTTGAATCTAAATTTGAATCCTTAAATCTTTAAAAATCTAAAATTTTCATTTGGGTATTTAAAATTTAATTTAAAAAAGTTTTTTTTAAGTCCTGGTGCCACTGAAAAATAATATTTGTCATGTCTATTATGTCAAAGACAAATATGATAACACTTTTTTCAGTAAATTAATTATATTATTACAATGTTATTCTTTTATGTGATTTTGTTAAGCTCACAACTACCAAGAGGCCTATTCTATTGTAGCTTCATATGCCTTGTAACAATACCTCGGGTTGGGCTCCTTTTGTTATGAGCCAATCAATGTCCTCGTTTCTTTTCTTATGTAAGGGTGTCATCTGGAAAGCTCTCGTCGATCGTCTTTTAGCTATGTCATATTGAAATGCATTGATAATATGTTACTTCAAGAAAAATACTTATTACCTTGTTGATATTTATTTAAATGCATACATATTGTTTGTTACACTATTTAACAGTCAAACATGTTGTAATGATACTGTTTTGGACCCCTCTCATATATTTAAAAAAGTCATAGATGAAGATATTTTTCTTCAATAAAATGTATGTAAATTATCCTTTAAAAAATTCATCCATGGAGAGTCACGCGCTTTCCAGGAATAATGTGTGTGAATTGCACCATTACCCACCTTGGTGGTGTAGTTAGCTAATGCGCTTGTTTCACGTTGAGCTAAACTGCTGAGGACAGGGAGATAGAGGTTCGAATCTCACTTGGGTGAACTGGGGAGGTGTCCCCTAAATGATTTTTCACTCTATCTCCACACAAATGCAGGTTCACTTCCTATATATTCAACCTTCCCAACTCTTAGCCCATTAGAGTAATTAGTACTTAAGCATATAGCCTGAATGGGTAGTAAGACGCAATGCTAAGTTATTATTATTAATTGCACCATTAATTAAAACTTATTTTTTCTTTCAATGATCAACTTCATAGAATTTAGTAAAACCTTGTGACTCGCTAGCTCCCTCTACCAATAGGAAGCTATAAGTCATATATAAGTCGCTTGTGCATATGAATACACAGTGCCAGTAACTTGAATCCATAGCGAACATTAAACATATTAGTGAGAAATATCACATAAAATTAACCTGTGAAGTTAACAAAAGCTGTTATTTTATATATCATAACTTAAGTATAAGAGTAAAATCATCTAAATAAAATATGTGCAACATTAAAAGTCTTGTTTATTTAGTAAGATTAATTATCAGTAATAATCAGGTCAAGTAACCGCGAACAAGTGCGCAGTAAGGCATACTTATGTCATCACCACCACCGTAAAAACCAACATTGTTATAAGGTAGTGCTCAACCAAAGGGAATTATCTCATTATAAATCTATATCAACTTAATTAGTACTCGATCACGGGGCAAATATCAATAAATAAAACTAAAGCACTTTAATTGGCGCCTAAACACATGGAACGATATCTCAAACAAATCCCGAAAAACTTTAATGTTGATAATATATATTTTATAATGATAGTTCAAAACACGTCGATTCCGCATGAAGATTCAGCAGGAAAGACAAGTACAAAACTACGCCTTCTTTCAAGGTGTGGGTCTGTATTCCCCGTAGTTTTGTACTCTCAAACCCAGGTCACTACTTGATTACTTTCCATCTACCAATGGGGTTATTCTATCTGAGCACGAAAACTGAAAATAGTCATGGCTTAACTATGCACCTGCTCTTAAAGACTGCGTAATACAACCAGTAGGAAATAAACCAGGCTTCGAACATGTGCAACTAAAAGAAAGAAAAAAGAAACAGGGCTGTCACTTAGAAAAGATGAATTTAATTTAAAATAACTAATCTTAAGTAGTTGAATTGAATGTTATGATAGTAACTTGATTTGTCAGATTAACACGATATATTAAAAACAAATTGTACAATAAATACATTCCAGGTAATTTTAGTGCATGTGGTAGTATAAATAAACACAATAATTTTTTTTTAAAACCATTAAACAACTAAAAGAAAATATTCAATCTTTGATTCGGCTTTGAGAATATTCCATATATTTGATTTGAGTTTGCTTCCAATTTAAAAATTGTGTAAGCCAGGTCTCATTTTTACATCTTTCCTTTACAAAAGAATACAAGTCCCTTGTTTCTAAGAGGTATTTATGAGACTATATTAGTTACATAAGTTGCTCATGCAAACCAGTAAATGCATATACCCTTATATGGGCTATTAAAATGTAAATTTTCTTTTAAGTGTGCATTGCTATTCGGGTGTCAACATTTGTAACTGCTATTTAGGAAATAATATCCAATAGCTTACTGGCAATAGAGTGAACAATTACAAATTTTATTTTAATCAAAGTCAAAACTGAATTATAAAAAATAATATAATGTGGACAAGTAATGTTATTTGTGCATTTTAAGGTTTAGCCCCATGACTTAACATCTAACCTGGCTATGTTTTACACCAGGATTACCATTTAAATTCATCTCAAAATACTTTAGGCACAAGTTTAGTTTAACTGATCTAACTTCTATAATATATTTGCAATTTCAATGCCCTAAAGAGTATTTTTATGTCATGCTAAACTTTCATTTTTTCTCCTCCCTCCTCCCTCCTCATCCCATTTACATTCTTCCTCCCTACCACTTTACATCTTTCTCCTTTCCGTTTACCATCAATCCACCTCCACTAATGCCCCTCTCTCCTAACACTACTCTTCGGCCTTTATTTATCTCTCTTTCTCTCCTTTATCACTTTATTTTACTAATTTCACTCTATTTCTCTCCCCTCCCACTTATATTATTTCCCTCATACCCATCAGTTTATATTTATCCCCTTTCTTTTTTTAACTTCATCCGTTTTACTAAAAGTAATTTATTTAACAATGAGGTAGGCCAGTGGCTAAAGATTTTATAAAGGTGTATTTGCGTGGTTAAATTTACACTTATTAGTTTATTTTTTTCCTTTTCCTTTATGTTTAGCAATTTCCATGATTATAGAATTTACAAGTAATTCTATGTTTTCTCCTTGGTTTTCAAATCCATTAAACAAACGTTTGAGGGCTACCTGAGGAACAAGAGAAACGTGAGCACAGCAGAAGTTTTCTTTTTTCACACGGAACTGGAACTGCCTGAATGCCTCAACAAATGGCATGCCTTCAATATCTCCTATAGTTCCACCCAACTCTATGATGCACACCTGCAACAAAAATTAATAATTCAATGTTATAATAATATTGAAGAAATTAAAATGTAAATTAGCTACAACCAGATAAAATTAGTTACACAAGTATCCTCTTTTTAAGTTTTTAAATATGACTTTTCCAAGTTCCGCAGACAAAAATATATGCAATTTGAAGCGGTGCTGTGGCGACCACTCCCCACCCCTTGCTATTATGGTACAGTGTCCGGTGAAGCGCTTGAGTGTGGTTTCTAAGCCAGCCGCTAGAGTTGTGCCACACAAGGTGGGATGTAATTTGCCCAGCACCGGTACACTCGTTATATCTCTTGCAAGGTGTGACCAGGTCAAGCAAGCATACCAGTTACTTTGTTTGTCAGCTCTGTTTAGACAATAAACTAAGGGTGTGCAAAGCTTCGAACAATTTGAAGCCTAAGCGAATCTTGGTGAACTTCATAGTCGATTCAAACCCATATTTGGGTTCGGCAGCTATTTGAAGCTTCGTCTATTATTCAGGGTCTATTGATAATATTACACTTATATTTTACATCAAATAAAAATGAACTGAAATTAAATCAAGAAATAAATATATTTCATTGTTTTGAGTTTAAGAACAAGTTTTATTTATTTACTTGGTGGAACTTGGAAAATTTACTTGACATTTTGAATTTCAAGACACTCATAACATTAAACCTATAAGCCCCTTGATCACAAACATTGATTTGTACCATATGAAGATGAATTTATTACTCTTGAAAGTGTAGATTAAAATAAATAATAATGAAAGGTTTTTTTCCAGTGCGTTTAATTAAACTTTTGAAATGTGTCTCTAGTATTGAATTTTTTTTAATAGTCTAAAAAACACATACGCATCCATTTGAGTTGTTTACTACATGAATCAGTATGTTCAATTCAAATTCCTGTTAATGTGTAGGCTAGTGGCAGACTTTAGAGATATATTCCATTCACGGTAGGAGTTACTCTCTGAAAGGTCCTTTTTCCTACCAAAATCCTACTATATAATATATTTCTGGTAGGGAAAAAGGCCTTTCAGAAAACAATTCCTACCGTGAACAGTCTTTAGTTGAGCACATGTGTGAGGAACATGATATTCCTTAGATTATTTAAAAAAAATGTATACAAATATTGAGTACTTGTAAATGAAAATTGCTGAAATTGCTAAAATCTTTATTATTAAAAAATTTTTTTTTAAATAAAATCTACAAAAAATTGCCTATTTTATACAGATTACATGAAGAGTTAATTTATGAGTAAAATTACTCTCATCAAGGCCATATTATTTTTGAGATTGGTTATAGACAGACACTTTCAAAATCAAAACCATATATTTTTAGTAATTCACATGACAAGATTTAAATGGCTTTATTAAATCAAAAAAATTCCTTGTTGATTTGTAAAACAGAAAAACTAAAATTTTGTAACACTGGACTTCTCAAACCTATAAATGCAACCACCGAATTAACTTAAACTCTTATTTTTCCATAATGTTGTTCTTGTTCTTGAACCTCCATTAACTCTTGTTTTTTGTTAATTTGTATCTTTTGTGTAAAAGGTTAGTAAACACCACGCAGGGAAAATCCAATGATATCAAAGCAAATGCATGTATTTTTAACTACTCACTCAGGCTGTACACATAAAGTGTTTTAATACAAAGGTAAAGTGAATATTGTAAGAATTCTAAAGAGCCTCATGTTGGGTCATCAATTGTAAAACCCGAGTAAGTCCTCTCATTGGATGGCCAATTTTAGAATACTAAATAAGGCTTCTATTTGCTTAAAGCCCCACTATTGGACTATAATTATAAAATTCTACGAAAAGACGAATATTAAAGTTAACATCTGTCCCTGGCTAGCTTAGTTTCTCTTATCGACGCAATTAGTATATAAGGAAATTCCCTCTTTTACAATAAATATACTTTGATCACTTTTATATTAATTTATTATTAGAACGTATTCCTTTATACATTATTACTATAACAATTTACAACTTCAGCTTGTACAATTGACTCGTCCCTATGCCAGTCACTGTACACTATATCATAATTAAATAAGTGGCGACAAACAATACAGGTCTTGCCGCCACCGCAGTCACTGCGCGTCCCCTTCTGGTTTAACAGTTGGAGTTTGTTTCACCCACGTGTATTTTTCAAATTATGATGACATCGACGATTGCACCAGAGTGGACTGACAATATCGACCTATCACATGAGAGTAGATTGAATTCTGGCTTTCTGGTTGGCTGGACAATGCAAACGCCCCGTATTAAGGAAAAAGTGTATTTACCTTAAAACAAAAACTAAATACAAAATCAGCTCTTTTCGTTTTTGTTTCATCGTCTAATACATCCAATAAGCACATTTAAAGTAAAAGAAATTTATTGATATGCAAACTGCCTGAAGGGCTTAAATATTCTAAAATGCAAATGAATTATTAAACATAATATCATAAAATAAAGATAATTAACGAATTTAAATATAAAACGCAAATAAAATATAAAAACTGCAATCTCATCCTCCCTTTTTGAAACTACATAGGGTTTACAAGTTGGGACATTACAATATAACATTTATATATTGGCAATAAGCTACAACTATCAGTGTTAAGAAAAAAATTAATGTAATATTTAGTTTGATGTTAAATAAATATACTCAATGTCAACATATATTTTACTCAAAATTAAATAGATAAATATTCAAACTTCGATTCGGCTTTGAGAATATTTTCCATAAGACTATTCGGCTTCAAACCAAAAAGTTGGACTTTGCACACTACAATAAACCAAGATTTAAAGTGCAATGTCTGCGTTTCAATCAGTGGGTCTCAAGGCTAGGTTTTACATAACAACAAATCCAATTTTAAAGAGTAAGCTTAAGCGAGAGTAAGTTTCCAATTTCCCAGAATTCTATATTACAGGCTTCATAAAAGAATCTTGATACTGTCACCATTTTCTAAATTATTAAAAACATAATATATAGCCTACTAAAGCTAAATGCGAGGAGTGATTCAAAAGCTTTAAGAATAGTCAAGTGGCTGTAATACCGACTTAGTCTGTCAGATAGTGCTGAAAAGCTTAATTTCAAAATAGTATGCCAAGTTTTATATCAACCGACTATTTTTTTTCAATGTAGTGTTTTTGTGCATCAGTGTGATAGTTCAATTTTTATAGGAAAAGCCTTTTAAAAAACGCAAACATATTTTTGTAACTAAAATTGATAAGATCCTGCTATTTTATCAGTGTTAACTTAAAGGTATTGGTAATATCTATCAAGAGTGACAGCTGCAAATAATATGATTTAACCTTAATACATAAGAGTAGACTTAGTAACTTTTATAATGTGAGATAAAGTCCTTTTTATGAAACTTGAACTCTAGTGGTATTATGCAAACATTTTTTCCAGAAGAAAAATGACATCTTTGAAAGACCAGAGTGTATGCATCAAGTTTTGCTATACACTCAGCCAGAGTTCAGATTAGGGGTGGAACCCTCAAGTCCTTAAAGATATTCGAGATTCGAGGATTCAAGAAAATTTCTAATAATTCAAGACACAAATTCTTATAGAAAATTATTTTTTTAAATTCTTCAAGCAAAATTTGTTTTAGAGCTCTTAACTGCTTATTGGTGGTTCAGAACCGATATAATTAACAACCAGGCTCAAGATCAGTAATTTAACACTTAACTAAATGTATGAATGCTATAATAGATTTTAAAAAACAACATGCATTCAAGTCAGCCACCATTCTTTGCCATATATATTTTCTAGAAACCATGATTTAGCCTAGTGCTCTATACCACATAAAAAAGAATATTAACAATTAGTTACTATTTGTATTTTCTATTATATTTATAAGTGGCGATTCAGATTCACGATTTGGATTCATGCCATAGTCGATTCGACCCAACCCTGCAAAAAATGTATATATTGTAATTTTTAAAAAGATAATACAACCTAGAACATTCACTAAACTGAGAAAGAAAGACCAGGCATCAGTATGTTCAGCTATAGCTCAGGATTCAATTAAAATCACCATCAGATGCAATAAAGGTAGTTTCTACAGTTTTCACATCCACTTTTTAAGCGAGTTTTCTTACAATACCACCTCACATATCTTATGTCCATTGGTTAAGTTATAAATAGTCCAGATGAACAGACAAGCATCAAGCAATCAAATAATTACTTCTTTCAAAATTATAACACTCAAAGAAAACTCCAAATAATAATGTGAAACAAGCATGACTTATTCAAGGTCTAAATTAAAGTTTAGTTGAATGATTCTGAGTCTGAAAACTTATTATGATACTTAATACATTTTTTAACATTAACTCCATGAAAGTAGGTCTTTAAATTTAAAGCAAGGGTACCTGCATTTGTGTGGAAAGTGGAAAGCCATTTTGGAAACACCCTTCTTAGTACACCCGACCGGGATTCAGTAATGTTTAACAGTATTTAAATGATTAAAAATTATATAATTTTCCACTTTTAAACTGCTTACAGTGCATTAAAAGTTATTTGTCTTTAACAAATTATATTTAATTGTGTACACCTCATATGCATGCATGGTTATACTAAATTTCAGCCACATAAATTAATTACTTTGGTTTAACAATGGTACGGGAAAAGCATAGGATAGCAAGTTTAAACCACTATAACTCGTGATCTATGATGATTAGAAATTATTGATTCAGTACTTATAGGCTATACACTTGTTAAGATAGTGCAATAAAATGTAGGTGCTCAAATGACCAAGTGTTGTTTTCAAAACTAGCCAAAGAAGATCTGTAGTATTTGTAAAACTACCTGTGGTTTGGCTCCATCCTGATTTACTGGTTGAACTGCAACTCTCTCAACCCACTCTTGAATAGCATCAGTTATATGTGGCACAACTAAAACCAAACATTTCAAAATAATATATATGTAAACCCTTAACTACACATATATGTCTTCAAAGCCATTGCCCTTACTCAGGATGGGACAAGAGACTTCTCACCCCTGTCTGCGAGATGTACCTCGTACTGTACTGTAACTCTGGCCGAGTGCCTCCTTCTGGTAGGCCCCGGGCAATGTCAGGATGGTTTTACCCAAAGATTAGCTAAATCTCTGTTGAGGTCATCTGTGGGGGAGTGGGGCTCTCCACACACTTAGCAGTTGGTAGTTAGTTCTTCCTGGGAAATCTGTTTAGGCCACCTCTTATGAGGTTCCCACTGGGCAACTCAGCCTGAAAGCCCTTTTAAGGCAATTCCTGAGGGATGCCTAACTTACTCCGAGGTGTTACCGCCCTTTCGTAAACATCCAGCACTCACAGGAGGAGAAAGATCCCATATGCCCAGTAATAACAGAATCAATGACAGGCACTGGGTTTTTGGTCCCTAAATTCCACACTGTGCACATTTTAGATATGTGGTCACACTCGGACACAACCATTATGGGTTAGGTGAACCTCAAGAGAGGTATCTGTTCCCCAGATAAGTGGATGCCGGACCCTGACATGGTAGGTGAGTTTCCAGCTTGAAAAGGTCAATGACCTATATAAAGTGTCAGACTTGTAATGTGGTCTTTAATTATGGCTAATGCTCAGCACTAGATACCATGCTTGACACTGACATGGGGGAACAGAGATTTGTTTTAAATTACAGCAGGGTGCACCGGAAGAAGTTTTTTCGAGATTGGTTTTCTATCCCCTCCAAACAAATGCTGATAAATTTATTTAAAATTTACCCTCTTCCACAAGTGCCTTTAGGTTATTTGGTGTAGAATGGATAGCCAAAATAATCCTTTAATCCCTCAAAACTTAAAAAAAGAGTTGAGAATTTCAAAATAAATAGAGAAAATATGGTTACAGAATTGATAACTCAATTGTTGCTTATGCCAAGATCATGATCAACTTAATGTAACGTTCATTTAAAGTTAACTTAACTTAAGAACAGATGTGTGATCACGATTCACATAACTTAACGTAACAACTCGAGCCAAACATCTTCATTCTCACGTATGATCTGTGATTTGTACTAGTTGTGCAGTGATGATCTGTGAATGTTTACAGTTTTAAATCGATATAATAAATATCTATTACAGAACTTTTTTGATAAATTTAGGGCCTAGCTTTCTTATTTTATTATTATTATTATTATCGCGTCTTACTACCCGTTCGGGTTATACACACTTACGCTAATGTGTAATGGTAGGGTGATTGTGAGATGAAATGGAGGACCTAGAGTTTAACGTGGAATCCGAACCACGGTGGAGGCCTGGAATTCCCCGCATTCACAAGATGTCTTGTCAGAGGTGAAGGAAGGATTTGGTAATCAGATAAATCTATGCCGTGACCGAGGATTGAACCCCGGCCGCCAGCATAGAAGTCTGACACCGTACCCCTAGACCGCCAGGTCACCTTTCCTATTTTAGTTTAATTATTTTGTTTCAATGTTTGATCACTAGAACTTACGCTAAAAAGTAAACAATAGTCATAATACCAACAAATGAATTACTAAATAGCCCTGTTGACATCACTCGCATAATGATTGGCTGACTAGATCATGTGATACCCTTCAAGTAATGTTCACATAAAGTAAAAGACCTCCCAGGACATCTCTAGATCATGTGATACCCTTCAAGTAATGTTCACATAAAGTAAAAGACCTCCCAGGACATCTCTTACGTTAAATTAACTGCATCATGATTGCTTCCATCTAAACACACAAGGAGATCCTTTACATTAAGTTACGTTAAGTTGATCGGGATCCCGGCATTAGCACTTTTTACAAGTGAAATCACCTTATTTGAGATTAACAATGTGCCCTTACAGCTCAAATTTTTTTTGATTTTTTTTAGGTAGGCTACAAACAAGTTCAAGCTAACAATTTTTTCTCTCCAGATTTATCTGTGCCATTTAGAAAATATGTGTTTGTATTACCAAACCAATATTGTTCGTTTTACTATCAAATTAAAGCTTAGGCCTATGTTAACAATTTTAAAACACAATTCAAACCATTTAGACAAGATTAATATGCTCTATAATATAAGATATATATTATTTTTATTATTTATTTCTCAAATGTTAAATAAATGATGGCTTCTAAGCCACAAATAAAAACATTTCATGTTTAAAATATAATACAAAACAGGCTTCCTTCTTAAAAAAACAATAATGTTTTGTGTGGTTTAAGAAGTTAAAAACATTTATGAATTGTGAGAGTTAATGGTTGGTGTTCTTGTGCTTAAGCCACTTTTAGAAAGTTATATGGTATTTTGGTTGATAAAAAAAAGTAAAGAAAAAAAAGAGTTGGGTCGATAAGCCATTTTGCCCATCGTAATCATATGTTGCCAAGCCATACCGCTGATTATTTGAGTTCTTTATTTTTAATATTTCCAAGATAGGTCTAAAGGTAAGATTCCCGCGTTTTGAGCCTTCAAACGCAGACGTGGGTTAGTGAGTCGCAGACGCGAGATAAGAGTGTTTACCTAGATGTGTGTCTCTTGGTCGTCAGCTGTGGGTAATTTAATGTGCAGTACAGATCGTTTCTCATTTATATCAGAGTTTTTCAATTGTGTTTTAACTAATTTTCCGTGTTATTTTGTTTTTAGGAATAGTGTGGATAGAAAATAATAACTTGATCAAGCAACTATTCCTGAGATATCTTTCCATGTGTTGTCTTTCACATGTTGGTCCCGGTATACTGGTGAAGATGTGTCAAAAATTGATGGGTGCTTTTCCACCTCTACAATTAAATTTTCGTTTTCTTCTGTGGAGAAATCTTGGAACATTTTCAAAACCAGCCCAAACATAAAATTGTGACACGGTCTGAGGACCCACCCCCTTAATATTTAAATGTCCCTAAATTGTAGTAACCAGCTTGATTATTATCACTGTGAGCATAGACTGAATGGGACCTAAAATTTTCTCGAATAGTGTGGCTCTTTTGAACCACTTTTTTGTCTTGTGTCGGCAAGCAATTATGACAAAACAAAATACAACTCGCAGTGTGGACGCAGGCGCAATGTATAGATGTGGGACGCGCACTCTGGTCGCCAGTCGCAGACACCTCGAAGGAACTGGCACCATAATAAACTATGGATACCAGTTCGGTTGCTGGTCGCAGATGCGAGACACGCCAAGGAAATCATACCTTAGCCCATTGATTTTTTAAATTTTAAAACATATTTTTTATTCATTAAATTTATAATGAACTATAAGCAATTTGAATAAAAGAAGCTTTGACTAATACTTTAAGGGGGGTAGGCCTATAATGTAGATTAGACCCCCGTTGCTATAAAAACAGAGATCGACTGTGAACATTAATTATTCATATTATTACTAATCCATAATTCAGTAATTACTATTACAAATTCTTAATAATCCTTTTATGGAAAACCGCTTTTCCCTTTATGAGGTACACTTTTTTTTAGCACCGCATCTTACTACTTGTTCAGGTTAAACTCATATCATTTTGTTATATTTGGAATAAGGCACAGTAAAGTTGGATGGAAACATATAAAAGGGAACAAACATAAAAGTTTATTTATGGCTTTTAAAATTAAAAGAAGAACACAATTCACACTTTTACTTTGCTACCATTGGAAAAAGAGGTAATGGCGGATTCTTGAAGAAAATTGATCTACCAACCTAGGTTTTATTCTATAGAAGCTCATTGGGAGGGAGTGTGAAACGCAAAATGCAACTTCCTAAAAAAGGAAACCAAAAATTACATTCTATGCTCCTAGACAGCTCAGTGGAATGAGCATTGGCTTACTATTTAACTAAAGGTCCTGGAGTTTGATTCCCATGTCCAGGTGCTATTTTTCACTTTAATTAACAATATGGTATTTAGATGTGGCTATAACCATACTTAACCATAATAGCTTGGCTAGGCCTATTTAATCTATGACCAGATTTCTTACCTTGCACCGTCTTACCCAAGTAGTCACCCTGCCTTTCTTTGTTGATTACATGTTGGTAGATCTTTCCTGTGGTGATGTTATTGTCCCGGTGAAGTGTGACATCAAGAAAACGTTCATAGTTTCCGAGATCCAGATCCACCTCGCCACCATCATCAAGGACAAACACCTCACCTAAGCAATACAAGATAAGATTGATAGCAACATTCTTTGCGTGTAATCAATACAAAACCGGAGTTTATAAAAATGATCAAAAAGTACTAAACAAAAATAAATAATAGGGTCTGAACAAATTGACGTGATTGTTTGAGACAGTGGATTAAATAAGTGGTTAAAACAAACAAAAAATGTTAAGTTTAATGAGCCTAATGTGATGTGGATTTTATAAAGTTTTATTTTTTAAGAATTACCTAGAAGTTATTGTGGAATGATTACTTGCAAATTAAAGAATGACCAAATTTGAAATAATATGGACTATTAATTTTTATTCTGGGATTAAAAGTGTAATAGAGTAGACAAAAATTAGAACCCCAGTAAAACGATTTAGAATATAGGGCTTTTTTAAAAAAATCTCTTAAATCCCTTAAAAAATCAAGTTGATATCATCTAAATGAATATCAAGAAATTAAAAACATTGAATTTTGCTGATACCTGTTTCAGTGGCTGCATGGCCTAAGGCGTCATAACCTGAACAGGTAGTAATATGTGGTGCTTGATGGGGGTTGCTGATAACATGTCAGAATTACAACAGGTCTTTTGTTTTAAGCTTTTTGTGTCAGTTAACTGATTAGCCCACCACCAAACACTAGGAAAGCCACATTATATAAACAATATACACAACTTTACTACAGTAGTATATTATATTCCAAATAGGCCTATATTTTAAAATAAACTTCAAAGTTAGGACCTATTCGTATTTGCTGTCACAACAAGAAAGTTTTACCTCAAAACATAGTATTTCAGGAAAGTATGGGAAGCCCTTGTTTTCCAATGGGCCTAATGGTCCTATAATAGTGTTTTAGACCATCTTATTGGTAAAAGATATATTATGACCTGATACATTAAGAAATTACTGGATAAAAATGAAATACAGGTGGTCAACATTTTGATATGTAGGCCTGGTTTATTTTTATTCAGAAAAATATGGATCAGCAAAAGTTATATAGATTCTAAAGAAGAAGTTTGTAGTAACAACGGTCCATAGTGCATAATTTATGTTAAATGGGGCTATTAAAAAGTTATGCATATTTTAATTTCTTAATATAAAATTATCAAAAACCCTAAAATTATTTTGAGCAACTCCTTAATGTAATTAGCTATTTTGAATTTATTAAAAAGACACAAACTTGGGAATCGAGTTACAGACCTTTGGCTTAACGTGTCAAAGCTTTGCCACTGAGTTATCCAGGATTCATCCCAAGCTCATAGTCATTCTTCACTAACATTGTTAAGGTATGATTGTATATTAACATGAATGTTAGAAATTAAGCCTGCAATAAAATTACGACTGGCAAAGATGTTTTAAGCTATTTAAAATAATAATACATCCAATAGTTTTTAGTTAGAATAATTATGGCATATAATTGCCTAAGCACATTCCCTGTAATTTACTAAAGCTATCAAATCATTAAAAATTTAACACCATCACTAAACCCACAAGAAAACGGTGAATTGAATGATACTATAATTTTATTTATCTGAAATTATTTAATTTTTACAAAATTTAGACAACTCAACAGAAAGTCTAGACATAGATATATAGTAGCCCCATGACTTCTTTGGTGCTGACTGACAGCTCACAGCTTTTAAAAGTTACCAGACCAAATTGTGTGTCCCTACGCTTAACCATATGATCTGCAAAAACATGTGTTTAGCAGCTGTCACTTCAGACAGTCAACATTTGGGTATTTACCTAAATATTGACTGTCTGAAGTCAGCTGCGAGCTGTCACTCAGCACCAAAGAAGTCATGGGGCTACTGTACCATAAAAACACATGGTATGATCCCTTATTTACGATGTGTCATCTGTAACCTTAAACTAGTACTAGCCATTTTTAAGCATAAACTTAACAATTACAACTTTGTCAAAATTAAAGTTGTATGTAGATTTCGAAATTATTGTATGTTTAATCCAGGAAATGAAAAGGGGGAACAATTGTTGGAATGCTGAACATTACAATATGCACTCATGCTTTTGTTAATTAGGTCATAGCTTAAATGAGAACCATATATTAATAAATCAAGCCATTACATGAAATAAATAAATAAATAGTTATGTTTTTCCCCTAGCACAACAATAGAAGTGTCAGTATTGGAATATGAGCAAATACAAATTAAACGAATTCATACCATGCTCGTAAGGAGAAAACGTGCCGGCATCAATGTTAATATATGGATCAATTTTAATTGAAGTAACGTCTATGTTACAACATTTTAATATTGTACCAAACGAGCTTGCAATAACACCTTTGCCGATACCACTAATTACACCACCTGTTACAAGGATATACTTCATGACTATACAGGGAAATTAAAACTGTGTTTTAAAGGTTAATGCCATGTCTGGCGCGAACGGCGAAACCGTGAAGTGAAGGACGATATTGCTGTGAACATAAACACGGGATAGTATAGATCGATTTCCCCCATGTATCGAGTATGAACTGTTTTCAGCGCTATCAGTGGTTGTAGGCGGTACTAAAAGACAAACCTGCCCATTGGTGCCACATTCAAATGTAGTGTTGGCATTTTTTTGCTTGTTATAATTCCTTTCAATTTACTGGCAAAAACCAGGAATCATACTATGTAAATATATATATATATATATCTTATTTTTAAATATTTAAAACATGCTTTTTGTCAGTAGTTAGTAAGAAGTATATAATTTTATATAAATTATAATATATTTATATACTTCTTAATAACAAGACTAAAAGCATCAGTTTCTATGCCAACCAAGTAGATTAATTTAAACCCATGAAACAAATCAGGTAAAATGTGGAGATACATAAATATCAATACAAAATACGTGTACTTCATAAAAATTTGACTTTGGGTTTTTTGCACCCCCTTGTCGTAACTCACCAAAAATGATAGAGATGTGATTTCTTCACTCAACCTGTTATGATGAAATGTACTTTATAAAATAAATATATATTTGGAGGGGGGGCTCCTGCCCCCTTACCATAAGGCCTCACCTAAAAAATTATAGCAATGCTGTAACATTACGATGTATAATGTTCCAATGGGACCACGCCCACTACGGACGTTAATGGATGTATCGCATCAATTCATACTACCCGCTCCAATAAATTCAATTAAATTTAGGATCCCTACAATAGTATTGTTCGCTGTTGTAGTTCTTGTAGGCTAAGAAGACATAATATAACCATGCTGGACAATATGTTTCACTACTCAATCCAAACCAATGTAGTATATATTCTGTCCACGTACTTACCACATGAATCTGCTGTCAATAGAACCCTGCTAGGCTGGACGACTCACGGTAAACCAAGCCCGGCGACTGGAGCAGGAAAGGCCGGTGTTGCAACAAACGCGTCCCGGCACTCCGACTGTACTAGCGTGAAATGAACCAAGGACTATCTACATCGACTTGAAGACAACTATGTTTCTGACCTCTGGCGGATACTAGAGGAACCTCCTTCGAAACATCGGGTGATTGGAGATATTCACTAATATTCCAATGGAGCATGAACAACATCCACATGGCCTACGTGGCTTTTTGCAGGCATCGTGACGTCACCGCGTGTGTTTGTGTATCCCCATCATAACAATGAAATCCCTATATAATGGCTATGCAAGTATGCAAATACTGACTATTCTACGATCGACGATCAACGACAGATCATTGTCATGGAGCTGGGCAATGGCTGGAGAAAGACTTGTAAATGTATCAAACTCGTCGCTTAGACGAGTGGAGTTATGAACTCTAACTTCTTTATTATCTATAATCTTCTAACATAAAATATTCTGTTTCTAAATTTAACATATTTATTATTTAATCGTCTATTTAAATTAAAATACTATATCTTATAAATGTCGCCGCTCGGGCGCTGGACGTGTACTTTTGTATTTATTCTCGTAAATATTTTCAGTTACGTGCTAATTAGAAGTTGACATGTTAATATTTATTTGTTTGGAATTGTAGAGTATTCCCGTTTTTTTTAAAGTAACTTTTCGTATTTGAATTTATGGTTAGAATTAACGTAACGTGATGTAACTTTTTTGGAATTTGAATTAGGATAACTTTAATCTTTTGTAACGTAAGTTCCTTTTGAACAGCTCAGTTTTGTTTATTTATTTTGGGAACTGTGTGTCCCATATTCTCTGTCAGATCGGGTAGTCCCGTGGGAGTTTGGCTTATGTCTGGTAGTCGAACCCTCACGTTTTGTAAACTCTGTAATGTAGTCGTCAACATTTAATTTTCTTTATATATAAGATATCATTTTCTGTGCATTACGAAACCTTTGGAACCATATCAAGGTGCCCATTAGGCCCTTATAATTTTTGTGTCGCATATAATAAATACCCTGTAGTATAGTCTCATATAGACTAGTCTATCAATTTTGTGATGGATATCATTTTTCCTTTTTGTTAAAATACTTGAACAACTTGAATTTTGTAAAGTTGTTTACTTCGAGTATGATTTCCAACAGATCTCATTATGATATAATGAGACCATTTATTGTCATCTGCGCTATTGTCATTAATTGAATAAACTACTCTTTGTTGAATTTACATTTTTTTACAATTTCTTTTTTTTGTATGTTAGTTTATATCCTCTCCCTTTATTACCTTTTAATGGTTGGGGTAGTATTGAGTCGTAGAGAGGGTGTAACAATGCCATTTCTTCACTATATTTGTTAGAATAAAGTGTAGGGCCTGCATTCTGAAAAAACACCTTAGGGGGGGGCTTTTACTCACCTAAGAATTATAGATGTGATTTCTTCACTAAAATAGTTCAGATAAACTGCACTTTATACAAATTTAACTTTGAAGGGACTTCTGCCCCAAGAGTATAGCTACTCACCTAAAAATGAATGCGAAGATATTTGGTAGAATAATTCGGGTAAGGTGTTCTGTAAGGAAAGTTGGACACACAAACCTATGAGCCATATTGGTGATGAAGACTCACTTATTATGAATAAATGAATATAAGCATCGCCATCTCAGTTTCCATGGCAATCATTTGAGGTGGGGATATAAGAGACATGAGAAAAGTTCAGTGTTTTTGTAATTTTTTTGTATCAAAACATTTTTTGAGCCAGATAAAAAAAAAAATTCTTCAGTAGAAACATAAGAGTTAATTTTTCTTCACATGGTGATAACAACAGTTTTTAAACATATCTCAATAGAATAACGGCATTATCTAATAAACTTTTTAAATGAATGAACAAGTTTGTGAGATAATGCCTTCATTTTTGTTACAGATATTCAACAACAGCTGTTGATGACGATTTAAATCCATGTTTCTACTGAAGCAATATTTTATTTATTTGGGTCAAAAAATGTTTTAATATAAAAACTAAAAAAACACTGCACTTTTCTCGCACCCGCTACACTCCACCCTTTGAACACGTAAAATAATATAATATTTAACCATTCTGAGGTAGCACATAACCTCTACTTTTTGATTATTTTGCAATGTTATAGAGATCAGATTTATTGTTTCTTCCTTCAAGCTGGTAAAACGTGTAATATGTAACTATTTTGAGGTAGCAACTGCAATTACTCTAGGTAACATTTAATGAAGAATGAAAATAAGACCAAAGCTAGTTTTCTCGATACCATTGATTTGTTCACTAAATGAGCTCTATTGCAAAAATTTTACATAATTCAGAATGGAGAAAAAGTCATTATATACATCTAAGAGTGACGAACTAATAAAACTACTTAAAACTAAAATAAGTATAAAGTTGAACAGAACACTCTGATCACCTATTTGGGATTCAAACAATCATTCAGGCTTCAAAGAGTGCCTGACATGAAACTATTAAACTATTAAATATTAGGTTAGAATAATACTAACAAATATGAAAAAGTACATCATGTCAAATCATTTAAACATAATCCGCAAAGCTTGGTGGACCGCTGATTTAATGGCCCTAATTCAGAATATAGAGGATGGGAAAGCACTGTACAAGTGCTTTCCCCTTTCTGCCTTCAGCCCATCTGGCAGAGATTTAAACCTCAAGCACATGACACCTCTCCCCAATCTAGTATATTCATATAGTGTGAGAAACCTAGCAAATTATGTGTAGCCTTTTTTATTTCTTTTAACTTAATTAGGATAGTTATTATGTGTAGTCACAAAACTATCAGACCTAGTTAATACATATATTTGCCTTTCTTCCTCACCTTACATAGAACCAGTAAAACACTATGCTTAAGTGTCAGTAGACCACTCATGCTGTCAAAAGTCATTGAATTTAAATATATTTTGATTGACTGATTTGCTAATTTATAAAGTCACAATTATTCTAGACAGCTTATGGCATAATATTGCTAGGTATAAAGTGAAAAGGAAATTAGTATAAGCAATAATAGCATAAATACACTCTGACAACCTTCAAGAGACTACGTGATCAGTCTAGAGCAACACCTTATCATTTCTTATGAATGGGTTTTATTTATTTTTCTATTTTATTTAGAGTATTTAAATTGCCCTTTCTAAAACTCAGGTTTTCTTTCTTCTTCGGCCACCGGCTTTCTAGGCCTGTCATGGCCTACACCCGGGTAGAGGGGCTGCCACCTACAGGTACCAGGTAAACCTTATTGTGGTGATAACATTCACGCACACTGAGGCTACAGGTGCTGACAATGACTCAGCTCTTCGTCCCCAACCCTCACCCTCCCAGCCCGCCAAGCTGGAAGCCAAATGGCCAGGCCCTTTTTCAAGCTTATTGGTTTTGGCCTTGACCAGCCTCCTGTCGCTCGTCTGCACCTGATCTGGCTTCCCCTGGGGTTTTACCCAACCTCCACCAGGCTGCTCAGGCCCCAGGGTACACCACATAGCGGTCTGGACACTATTGCGTAGGAGAGGCTAAGCGGGACCCACTAGGTAGGCTCCTCGTATTGCACATCACTATCCCATATATAGAATGGTGGCCACAGGCTGGAAAAAGTTAATGATGATGATTTTCTGAATCAACTGATTATATCAGCACACAACTTATAAACTATCTAAAATCTATAACAGTCACACCACCCAGTCCTTAGCCGTTAATGTATTCACTATGAAAGGATGTAGTTTCACCAATGATACATTTATTGGCCATGCTGTTAATCGAATCCGAGACACTTAGCTCAGCAGGCAGACACACTACTGACTAAGCTATGGGATCCAAGTTTTCCTTTGCCTCTGATTGAACTGGAATAGAATGTTGAAATATAATTGAACAAATAGGAAAAATAGGTATTCTACTTAGATGAAATATTACTGCCATACAATAGCCTACTGGACTAAACATATTAGGGAAGGTTTTTACTAATCAAATAAAATGCCTAAATAGTCCCCCCCTAGACCATATAAATGCAATCTTGAGCCTATCTACAATAATAATATGGGTGCAACTGACAGCTAGTAGAATTTTTACAGTAAATAATTGTTGAAAGTAGCAGTGGTAGGACGCTAAATAGTCATTCCATTTTAGGCTCTTAGTTTTTTATGGTGCAATATTTAGATATTTTATTCACTTTGGTACAAGTGCACAATAATACGTGAATCAAATGACACCAAGATTTTGTTATTTTTAAAAAAACTTTAAAAAATTGCACCTAAGTTAATCAAACCTCCCCAACAACTAGCCTAAACTAATTTCAGAATGTAAATATTTACGGTGATGTGCAACTTTCCTATGAACCTATGTGGATAAGAGGACAGTGAGTATTGCTAATATAAATAACTTTCTTTGTGATACTAATATATATTTTTACATTTCATTTTTTTAACTACACACTCAAGCAGATGTCCAACCGAACAATATTAATATAATCTAGTTCGATAATTTAGAGTAAATATTATTAGGCCTATATTGACTACAGTTAAAACAAATTTCACTATGTTGACATATTTAAAATATTGACTAACTTTGTGTTGGCTCGCATTAGGCCAACTATGTTGGCTCATTGTGATTACATCATCGTCTCGAATGTAAGTGAATTTGTTTATTTGGTAAATCTTATTTTAAATTTACTAACACATGAAAAGTTCAGTTGGGTTTAAATAGGTAGGAACCATAAAAATCATATAAGTAATTATTGAAGGTTTGAAAGCTATATATTTATCCAAATAATTATTTTCAGTATAGTTTTTTAGCGTAGATTTAAGACATGGTTTTCTTTTAAGCCTGGGTGTCGTGGCTTCAATCAGTTCAGTTGTAATGAAAATGTGTATGCTATAGCGTCTTTGAATTATGGGGCTATATGTACCATTAACAATTATTATTTTTATTTAATAAGATTTATATCCCCTACTAAAGTAGTTAATTTATTTAATGTCCCATAGTTAAAAATTTAATTCATTAGTAGGCACTTGAAAGCTTAAACTAATTTAAGTTAATAAAATATCATTATAATAAATTATATAGGCCTACCAACTATGTTGGCCTATTATTTACATGCCATCATCAATAGAAAAAACTAACTTACTAATAGATAAACAAAATGGACCCTAGCTTTATAGACTACCACAAATATGTACCTATTTAACATAGGCCTAAGTTAATTATCGGTATTGTTTTTTTAACTCTCAAATTTTATATTTTGGTTTCTAAGCCTTGTTGAAATCACATAAAATATTATCAAACATAATTTGATGATTTTTAAAGAATTTGGTGTACATGAATTGTATTGTTATGATAATTGTTTTATGTTTTAAGTTATGTAAACAACAGTTTAAGAATTCAAACCTTATGAGAAGGCTTAGACCCCCAACACAGACTTTGTTTTCATAGGTCCATAGTCCGCAGTGCAGTCCTTAAGAAATTCTATTTGAGGCCAAAGAGTTTATATCCATAATCATGTGACCGTGCCAACCAATTAGATAGTCACAATACTTGAGCTCTGGCCTCCCCCTTTCCGTGGATTTCGTTTGGTAGTAATCAGTAAAACTTCAGTGTGAAGTTAAATGTAAGGTTTGTTTCAACGATAAATCAAATACACTAATCTCGCGTGACGTGTGCTTTGGGCTGAATGGAGGTAAGGTGGCCGACTAGCCTAAACTCGCCAGGAGGTTTTGACTGTTCCTAGTCTCACGAGAGAATTACTTCACTTTACTTCAAACAAACACACTCTGAACAATCACGTACGCTAGCGCTCCAGTTTTCTAAGCCCGCCACAAAATGCACAAGTCACACTTGGTCCAATAATAATATTTCAAAGAAATTAATCCACAGACAAGGTGCATGCACCAAGCAGTCAGCTGATAAATAAAATTACTTACTCTATGGCATTGAGAACTCAAAAGTTCGCATAAGACCGCCACCTATCCCTATCCTAAGCTAGTTTTATCCAGTCCACCTCATTACACCCTATTTCTTTCAGGTCCATTCTAATGTTATCCTCCCATCTTAGTACCGCAAATAAAAGAAACTAGGCTAAAAAAACTTTCACAATAAGTATATTTATAGCACATTTTGGGTAGAGAACACTTACATAGTATTTCAAGATAGTTGAATTAAAAAAACACAGAACCGAGCAGCGTTATAAATTAGGCCTATATCTATCACACACACAAAAAATACTGCAGTCATTATAATATTCTAATTGTGAAATAAATAATTAATCATTTCCGAAGATGATTAAAATGCCTCTTTGACATATTCATGGCATCTTGGTTAGGTACGACTGCTTTCCACTATATAAAAGCATTACAACTTAGTGTGAAACTAATTAGAAGCCATATCTATTTAATCCAAATTTTCATGAAGTTGTAAAGTTAGGTTAGACTTGGTTAGTTCCGTTTACGTATAAATATAACAATTATTTAACATTTATGTTTAGATTTATATACATACATGAGGCTTTTTTTTCATGGGCAGTTCTTAAAATTCATTATTTGAGTGGGCTATTTAGAAGTATTTTTTGGAGTAATTAAGGAATTTACATAATACAAATGGTATCGAACCTATTTGTATGTTTTTTCAATTGTTAATTTTGTGTGTAACGATAAACATTTTGAATTTTAGGCTTAAGTCTGAAGCCTGGTCTTAAAATTCAGCATATACATTCAACACATATTCAATGTTAGTTATAATAAATATTATTTAAATTTCGATTAACATTAATTGTGGTGTTGGGGAAAGGGGAAAATGGGGTCAAATACCCTGTTTGCCCCTCCCCCCCTTGGGTGCACCACTGCTTACAGCAAACGATATGTGTAAATATCTTAGCAATAAATCAATAACGTAGTGACAGAGTATTAATAATCCGAAACAATAGTTTATGCATCTAAATAGCTTTAGGAACATAAATTCTCAGGTTGGAAGACTCTTTTGTATCCAAGCAGTATTGTGTGAGATAAGTTAGGCTTTATAAAATAGTTTTAATTGCAACGTGAGTTGGACAATCCACCTGATTCTCTCTCACCAAGATCTGATGGACGCTTGATCGATGTATCACTTCATTTTACTCTTATTATGATTGTTTGCTTTGCGTATTTCTAACTGTGTGCTTTTAATTACACTAGGCTAATTGAATAGGATCTGTCTCTCTTATGCATTCAGAAATGTGCCCATATCACTCTTAGCCCCGACCTTAATATTTACTTGAATTTATGACCATGTAAATATATTAGAATTTGAGGACCACCTATGTGGTCTAGTGGTCATAGGCTCTGGCTACGGACCCAGAGAGCCCGGGTTTGATTCCCGGCTCGTCCAGATTATCTGGGAAGTAGTGGGTCCGGAACGGGATAGATTAATCCTAGAGAGGATAAATAAGGAACTACTCGAATAAAGTAGTAGTATCTCTGGTATAGAAAGCTGAACTTAGTGGCTGGAGTCATCGTTGTGGTGACTACATGACACCCTCTATCCGCAAGAGTTGGCACTGATTCGCCAAACAGTTTGGTAGCCATTCGGTAGGTATAGCTTGAATGCGGGCTGACACCATGGAGTTACTTTTATTAAATTTTGAGTGGATGGTAATCATCGTTATGGATAAATAAAAGAAGAGAGAATATGGGAGTGGAAGAGGGGGGGTTCAAAATGTCCTAAGATATCATACAGATAAAGGGAAATAATAAAATGTTCGAGAATCACTGTTTTATATGAACACATCCTCAAATATATCCCTTGAAATAATCCCTTGACATTCTTTGACAACGGTGGTTGAGGGTCCTCGGCCCCCAAATCTCCGTTTTAACTTTTAGAGTACAGCATACGTATTAATTTTTCTCAGAATACGCCACTGTTTAATACTCTTGTGGCAAATGATATTAAAAAGACTACACAAATAGTGTTACTTTTTAAATGTGATGTAAAATACTTCCGAATGCAAATAATATAATTTTTAGTTTCTATCGATTCTCCATATCTTTGTGAGTGTATTGATACAAAAAACCATCAAATTTTTAATAATTAACAAAAATAAGTGAAACATTTATGGGTAAGGTTTTTGAGCATCCTTCCCCCTTCTTAACTTTTCTAACCTTTCGTGTGCAAATAAATGCAACTTCGCCTGGATTTTGATTCTAGTGAGATGTCTGAATATTACAAAATCAAATCATATTAAATGGTCCTATATATGATTATAGCATCATTTAATTTGCCATTTACTTGCAAGAATAAATGGTAATAAAAATTTATTAGTGATTTGCTGTTTTGAGAAAATACAGTGTTTTACTTGTATCAGTTCTACAGCACCTTCCCCAATAAAAAACAAACTTTTTACTTTTGTATATAAATAATACCTGAAGTTAAGGCAGTATAAAAATCACTTTTATAATAATTATAAATAAACATACAGATAGCCAACGACATAGGACTGGTGGTAACTGATATTTAGCAGAAGTTTTTTTTATTGCAAACATTGATCAGCCAATGTGGAAATAATTAAGAGAAAAACTAATCTTAAATTATAAAAAGTAATCGCACACTTTCCTTTTGCAAAATTCTTTCATCAGTATCTGCTTTAATCAGTGGCGGATTTAAAGTTTTTGCGCCCCTAGGCACAATTAAAATATTCACCCCCTTTCCCCATTTTTTCAAGGGTTTTAGGAGGTTTCGGACGAAAGAGAAGTGTGTGTGTGTGTGTGTGGGTGTGGGTGTAAGGGGGGGGGGTGATAGTATTAGATAAAAAAGCTTCTTCGAAAGAAAATCAGGCATGTACACGCCATAAACGTAATTATAAAAACAAAATAATGCTATCCAAAATATGCCGCCCTCAAAAGCCACCGCCCCTAGTGGGCCTATGGTGTAAATCCACTTCTGGCTTTAATCCTTTCTCGTAGAATATCTTTTGGCAAATAATGTTTTTCACAAATCTATCATTAGATTTTTTTTTTTTTTT
>CABEEJ010004657.1:0-24635 GCA_901482245.1 Timema douglasi | reverse complement strand
AGTTGATGTGAAAAATGTAGAGCAAAAAATTCCAACTTTAAATTTCTCATGTATTAATTAGTTATTAAGTTTATTAATAGAACACAATTGTTTGTTTTCTAAATATTTTGTGGGCTAGATAAAATCAGTTAGTGGGCCGTAGGTTGCCGAACCTTGCCTTAAGCCATTTTATCACTAAGCGGGTTCCTTCAATGTTCATCATTAATGTAAGCAATATATTGTGAGAATACATCACATACTTTGCTTGTATTGTGGAAATAGCGTTTTGTACTATGAAATATTTCCCTCTCAAAACTCATTTGTGATTCCCCAAACCAACTCTAAATTAGACCTATAATAGATAAGTAAGGTTGCGTTGTGAAAAGAATACACGTCCATTCCACTGTACGACTGCTCCAAAATACCCCTGGAGCATAAAGGAACAAGGTTGCTCCGGACCTGTTCCAGCGCGGTCTGTGACAGAGAGACCAGAAAGTTTGCTCCGAACCTGTTCCAGCGTTGTCTGTGACAGAGAGACGAGGAGCAAGTTTACTCCGAACCTGTTACAACGCTGCCTGTGACAGGGGAGGAGCAAGGTTGGTTTGGACCTGTTCCAGCGCTGCCTGTGACATGCAAGGAACAAGTTTACTCCGGACTTGTTACAACGCTGCCTGTGACAGGCGAGGAGAGAGGTTAATCTGGACCTGTTCCAGCGCCACCTGTGACATAGAGACGAGGAGCAATGCCAATTGCCAAGCGTTTATAAACACGTCTTCTATTACGTAACTACTTTGTGCTACCATCTACCGGATAACTTGTAACGATGCAGCCTTGACAGTAGAAGCTCGAAGAAAACAAATGGGAATACAATAACAGTTTTTTTATAATGGTGGAGTAATAGGTGGAAAGTTTCAAACGGGCCTGTGACAAGAAGGAACAGCTCCTTTCGTCTGTCAGGAGCAGACTGTGACTGTGACGTCAGAGGAGCAGTGACAAAGGAGCAGGTTGTGATTTCACAACCCATCCCTATTTTAAGTAGTGTGTCATTCGAGTGGTACAATTCAATATGGGGATATTTCCTTAAAAGTAATATCCTAAGGCTCTGCTACAAATAAACAATATAATGTATTATTATTATTTTATTATAAGAATAGGGAGATTTATCTATATTGCGAAATTAAAAGCTCGTATTAGCACTTATTTATTAAGCACCCCTTATTGCTTTTTTTTATACATTGAATAACTCTAGTAACAAAATGTAGTATCCAGCTGGTCAAAATAATATCCATGCAGGGTCCATGTACTATCACTTGAGGCTAAAAAGTTGGTAACACTTTAGTCTATCTAAGAATGATCAAGGTCCTAAAATGATAATACATAATTATACTATACTCTAGTTATTCTGTATATTTTACCTATAGATTAACAATTATAAGTTTGTTGCAAATCAGGATAGGGAATGCTTTATGTTTGATTCCTAACCTATACTGTATAAAATAGAATGTCAAAAAAGGCATTGCATTGTAAAATAGGACCTTCTGTCCTAAATGCAGATCTTTCTCAATTATACTCTGAATCTCAAAGATTACTAAATAGTGGCGCAGATTATTTGCATTTGGACGTTATGGACGGTAACTTTGTGCCAAATTTGACTTTCGGTCATCCTATTATAAAATGTTTACGACCTAAAATTCCAGAAGCATTTTTGGAAACCCATATGATGGTTTCAAAACCAGAGCAGGTGAGCATTGTGGGTCATCCTATTATAAAATGTTTACGACCTAAAATACCAGAAGTATTTTTTGGAAACCCATATGTTGGTTTCAAAACCAGAGCAGGTGAGCATTGTGTTTATTTTAGAACTACCCCACCCCGGTTGACATAGTTAGCTGATGCGCCAGTTTCGTGTTGAGCTAGACTGCCGAGGACGGAGTAATCAAGATTCGAATCTCGGTCGGGTGAACTATGGTTTTTTGCTCTCCCTCCACGCAAAAGTTGGTTCACTTCTATATTCAAACCTGCCTCAGTGGCGTAGTTGGCTAACGTGCTTGTATTGAGTCGACTGCTGAGGACGGGGAAATCGAGGTTTGAATCTCGGTCGGGTGAACTGGGGAGGGGGGGTCCTAAATGGTTTTCCACACTCCCTCCACGCAAATGCGGGTTCACTTCCTCTAATTACACCTTCTCAATTCCTAATCCACTAGAGTAATTAGTACTTAAATGCATATTACCCGAACGGGTAGTAAGACGCGGTGCTAATTATTATTCTATATTCAACCCTCCCAATTCCTAACCTATTAAGAGTATCATTACCAGCCGTTTTGGGTTACACGCACTTACGCTAATGTGTAATGGTAGGGTGATTGTGAGATGAAATGGAGGACCTACAGTTTAATGTGGAATCCGAACTACAATGGAGGCCTGGCATTCCCCACATTCACAAGTTGTGATTAATACACGTATTGTCAGAGGTGAAGGAAGGGTTTGATAATCAGATAAATCTTTGCCAGGACTGAGGATTGAACCTCAGACCCAAGCACAGAAGTTCGACACCTTACCCCTAGACCACCAGGTCACCTATGATCTATTAGAGTAATTAGTACTTAAGCATATAACCCAAAGAGGTGGTCAGATGCAGTCTTAAGCAATATCATATTATTTTAGATTACAAGAACACATTATTTTGGCAAAAGGGTTTATGACAACAAAAACACTACCAAACACCATTGTTTGTCATATTAAACATTTCAGAACCCTTGATATATCAATATTAAAATTATTGGGTCAGTAGATTAGAAAGTAATATTGTTGAACATGCTTGTGAGTAGAGTTATGTAGGCCTAAAGCAAGATTGTTTACATTGTGGATGGGCACATGCCTTTGTGTTCATACACACCAGCCACTCCTGATAATACAACGGTTAGAGAATGTTTATGGTTCTTTTTGAGAAAATATTTATTACAAAAAAACCTTACCTTTCAGTGTTATTTATTCTATATGACAAAAAAAAGTGTCATTCATTTGAATATTTTGATTGGATAGTTAATTTTTCTCTGCCTTACTACCCGTTCAGGCTAGACGTTAATAGTTAATGAATTAAAATGTCTATCAGAACAACAACAATTTTGCATGGAAATAACTATGCTCTAAATGTATTAAATCCATCCAAAATTTTATCCCAGGCTTAGATTTTGAAGGTAAGGTTAATCTTGTTTTTTAAGGTTAGGTTCATCTTGTTTAGTTTAAAATAATGTTATAAACACACAAAGTAGGCTTATTATTTTTTATCTAATTATTATGAAAAAATATAGGGCCTAGGTGTTTTAGGGCGGTATGCAAGAACATTAGGTAATGCTTAGTGAACTGATAATGTCCCTGGCACACTATCACCTTTACATTTATCAAAGGCCCAGCGATCATCCTTTGTTTCTTCACTCTACTTTTAATTATCTTTAAACATATTGTTCAAGTTCCTTAAATTCAATATTTCCTTCAATACTTATGCTGAACTATCGGGTGTGCCAAACCATTTGATAATGAATTATCAGACCTTTACTCTAGTACAATATCTGCCACTCAATGTTTAGTTGATTTAATAAAGTGTTTGCTGAACACTTTACTACTCATTTTATTGTGTAACAACAGACTGTTGGTTTTCCCTCTATGTGTAACAGACTGTGTTTACTTTGCCTTCTGTCCTCACCATCACCTTATCGCTTGTCACTCTTGCTCATATATACTGAAACAACTTCTTGATAAAGAAACAGTATAAAAACTATTTCATTTTCCCTAATATGTAGACCCTTTCCTCACTGTATGATTTAAAAACTTAAATTTCAATGAAAAATCAAAATATTGATTAGCTAAATATTTTAAAATTAATTACCTGCTTCAATGGTCTAAGCATCACTCTCCTGTTAGACTAGACAGCCAATGACAGGAAGATTGGGTTTAAATCCCACTAAGGTGTACTAAGGGAGGTTTTTATTCAATGGTTTTCCATTCTCACTTATCTCAAATGTAGGTACACTTCCTCTAAATTCAACCTTCCTTCCTCATCCCTAACTCATTAGTGTGATTAGTACATAGTATACATACAACCTGAACAAATCATATGGTGCAGTGCTAAAAAGAAATTCCTTAGCATTTATCTATGAAAGTTTTGACATTTCATAATTCTCCAATATATTTTAAATGAAAAATTAAATCAAACCAATATTTTAAATTTGTACTGCACATTTAAAATAAATGGAATACTATTTTTAATACTCTCAAATATATTCCAGTGGATTGAACCTTCGGCAGATGCTGGAGTTGACCAGTACACTTTCCACATAGAAGCAACAGATGATGTTCCATTAATATGCAGAAAAATAAGAGAAAGTGGAATGAAGGTAGTGTATCTTTTTTTTTTTCCCCAACAGTATAAAGGATGATTATGAATCATATTTAAAAATAAAACCGATTTATAAACTATTTGAATTTGATTGAGACTCACATTGACTCCATCAGGGCTGTGGAGTCGGATTTAATTTTGGCTGAAATCGGAGTCAGAAAATATGCATCAACTCCGATTTCAAAATAAAAACTTATAGTATTATGACAATTTTTTTCATTTTTTTTAATATAGAGGACAAAAATTTGTAATTTGGATTGACAAATTTATTTAAATATAAATTCACAATGTCAAAGAAATTCCCATGAAGTAATCTGTATTAAATAAAGCATTTTACTGCAGTCACTTTGTTATTACTATTTATTATATTAGCCATTTTTGAAGGATTCAAGTAGAACAATAGAAAAATAGAGCAGTGTGAGTAAAAGGCTTGATGTACGGTTGACTAAACAGCCCTGGTATCCATCTGTTTCATATTTTCATAAGTGGCTTCTTTTTTTTCTGAACATGGTAACCGTAGGGTCATGACTAAATAAATGATTCCACTCATTTACAATTTGGTCACCTTTAAACTTTTAAATCCAAAAATGTCGGACGTACTCCATGGGTTATGTATTTCGATTGTAAAATGTTTATAAAAAACACCTGGAGCTATTAAAAGAAGTAAATATCAAAACTGTACTTATAGTAAACAAAATTTACTAGAATTTCACCATTGTGTTGACTTTTGCATGTGGCCGGGTAAGTTTAGTAAAATGCCTCCATCTTCCTCTTTCTTTGCTTCTAATATTTCACTTGCACATTTTCTGCTATCTGCTCCTCCCATATCTTCTTGGCCCTCTAGTGGTTTTTTCCTCGCATACTTAATCTTTATCATTCTCTTTGATTCTACTTTTACAGGGTGGGTACAAAACATATATTACAAAATTCTCTGACTCTTTCAGGCAACATTTTTCAATTTTCCTTGACTACTTTTTTCCAGTTTTAATGGTGGATGATGACTTTTGTTTTATTTATTATTGATCACATATTAAAAAAAAGTTTGTATCTACTAAACATTAACGGTTTTATTAGTTAATTAAAAAATTAAAAATGTCATTTTATTTAGGTATTATTAACTTTTGTTTTAGTGTTTAGTTGTGAAATTAAAGGGATAATTTAGACATTTTTTAAAAATTTCCTGATTTTTCCTTATTTTTAGTTAAATTCCCTGACATTTCCCTGTTTTCCTTGTCATCCAAAAATTCCCTGACTTTTCCAGGTTTTCCCTAGCTTTAGCCACCATGTTTTACATCCTCATTACCTCTCCATTTACCATCTCAGCCTTGCTTCCTTTAAGTACTATATCACCCACCCCCATTCTTACACAGACTTCATTCCTAATATTGTTTCTCCTTGTGACAGCTAACATGCCCCTTACAAATTTAATTATCATGGCCTCTCCTTTCTTTGTCTCCCCTAAGGTGCCGCTGTTTATAAGGGCCGAGAAAATGGTTGAGGTTTCACACTCTCTAAACTGGCCGAGTAAACTCAAACCAAGACATGGGTTAAAAAGTGTTGCACAGGAGTCGTGAATTTTCTGCTGGTTTTCAGTTTAGAGATGGAGGCTCTGGTAAAAGGAGTCACTGAGGTGACAGATTTGCTTTGCATAGAACTCTTGTTTATTCTGCAAAACCTTATATTTTCATTGCTGTCACAAGATTATCTACGGCTTGGTTTCATTCATCATAGTTTGTGTATAAATTAGTTTTAGTTTGCCACAAATATATCTCTGCCTCATACAAATGAACAAATTTCACAACAGTCTCATTGTTCCAACATGCCATATTAACACAATTTGAGCAGGCAACCTCTTCAATTCACGACTCTCAACTGGCTGAAAATCTTGACACTGCTAGATTATAAAAACCCGGAAGTGAAGTCGTTGACCTTGGTTGTGGTCACGCACTTGCACCATTTACACGTAGCTGACTGGTAATCGTGGTAGCAAGCTCGAGAAACCTTGACCATTTTCTCGATCCATATAAACTTGCCTTTGCATTTATTGTCTGTATTTCTACTGCATATATTGACTTAAAAACTTATTGGATTAAATAGACAATCTATTATATTTGTTAAGCTTGGTTATAACTGCATCCAATTGTGATATTCTTTAAATCGAATAAATGACACCTGGATGCATGGACAAGGTCCCTGTGTCCCTTTTCAATTTATCGATAATAAATATTAAGACTTATTGATAACTTAATTTTATGTGTAAAATTACTGGTTTTTATTTTGTCTAAATTTTCCCAAGGATTTAAACATTCTTTAGTCCATGATTTTTTTTATTCAACCCAGAATATAAGTGAAAGTGTGTTTTCTCATACAAAATTTCAACCTTGTAGGCAGTACATATGAAATAAAACCTAATTCCAACAGATCTTACTATAAAACCAGCCTACAGGAATGTCACAGAACATGCATGAAACAGTTCTTTCTTTGGCCAAACCTTGTAGGTAGGAATCGGTTTGAAGCCTGGCACAGCTGTGAGCGTTGTGGAGAAGTATGTCGATCTTGCCGACATGATCCTCATTATGACAGTTGAACCAGGTTTTGGAGGCCAGAAGTTCATGACTGACATGATGGGCAAAGTCAAGTGGTTAAGAAATAACTACCCAGAGCTGGACATAGAAGTAGACGGAGGGGTCGGGCCTTCAACTATTGGCTTATGTGCAGAGGTTTGTGAAATAGGCTTGAATCAAAATTGAAAACCATGCATGCTGGCAGTTTATCTTCTACAAAGTATTATACTGTAAATTTGTCATAGAAGCATTGAAATCATAATAAATAGCTGCTTGTTATTTATTTAGGAACTTCTCTCTGTTAGCCATTAAATGATAACATTTTAATATTTTTGTTAGTATAAAAAGTAAGAGTTTGATTCAAATTCTTAATGATGGAGGAAAACTGGTGTAGTATATTATTTTATTTTATTAGATACCAGTATAGTAAATGAGAAATTTATTTTGATTAATAAACAACTTGGAAACCAAACAAATCTATTTTTAATAAAGGTATAAACTTTCATTAGTGATATTGATTTATTTTAGTTAGGAATGGGCTCTCGAATCCTCAAGGATAGTCAAGATTTAAGACTCAAATCCCTAGGATGTCATACCCCCACCTCCCCCAAGTCAAATTTGTTTTAGAGCTCTAATACTGTTTATTTGTTGTTCAGAACCAACTATAACTATAGGGTGAGCTTAACAACCAGGACCCAGACAGTCCAGTGTGTTTTTACACTCTTCTGCTGAAAAAGAGAACTGATGTATCCTGAAAATTACATAAAATGCGTTTTGTTGTGAACTTTAAGGTCTACAATTTTCTTGTAAGTGTATAGGCCTTATCCTTCTATCAATTTTTAATTTAATACAGCCGTTTGGCGCCATTTTTCCTTTGTTTGACTAGAGGGTAGAAAGCAACACCATTACAACCAACTTTTAACTAAACTCGTGAATTTTCTCATAAAATTAGACATAATTTAGAAAATTAAGCAGAGAATTGTTTCAGCCATGCTGGAACCCTTAGACACTACTGACTAAGCTAAGGTGTCAGACTTTTTTTTTCAGTATCATTGAAAAACATAAACACTAGCAACTAAACTACTCAGCAATCGGCAATATGTAAGTCACATCTAATTATACCTGTGAGGGAATTCATAGTAACATGATGTGTACATGCCGATACCTGACATTCTAACTACCTGCTCTGGTGGCCACATGGTCTTAAGCACTACTCCTCTAATAGACTAGACTGCCAAAGACGGGGTTTGATCTCGGTTGAGTGAACTGAGGGTTGTTTTTCTGAAATGTCTTTCCACTCTCCCTCCGTGCAAAAGGTGGGCATACTGCCTCTAATTTAAGCCTTCCTAATCCCTAACACATTAGTGTAATTATTACAATTATTACATAAGTGTTCAGGTGTACAACCTAAATGACAAGTAAGACGCGATGCTAAAAATAACTTTGGCTTAGACAAATTATAGAAGTTATGGTTGGCATTTAAAATTCTTGACCAAAATTTAATTTCAACTTAGGGTATATGATAATTTTAAGGGAATTCATATTTTGCTTGTTTTGGTGCAGCCAGTGAGGATTAAACTTTGAGCTATAAGCCATGTCAAAATGTTAGCTACTCTATATCTTTTCATATAAAGTTGAGTTTTTTTAGCACCATGTCTTACTACCAATTTGGGTTATATGTTCATGTGCCAATTTTGCTAATTGTTTAAGGATGATTAAGGTTGAACTTACAGGAAACGTACTCGCATTTATATGGAGATAAAGAGTGGGGAACCATTTAGGGAAAACCAACCTCAACACACCTGACCGGGATCGAACCACGATCTCTCCGTCATTAGCAGTCTAGTTCATTGGGAGATCAGCACCTTAGACCGTGTGACCACTGAAGTGGGTCCTTGTAGAAGTTCTTATGATTGAAATAGTAATTCTAGTTTATCTTCCCATTTCAGGCTGGTGCAAATATGATAGTCTCTGGTACTGCTGTGATTGGTGCAGAAGATCCAGGAAAAGTTATTGCAACAATGAGAGATGTAGTGGAGAATTCTATTCAAAAAAATCAGTTGGAAAGATAGTGACAGAAATCATTTAATCATGAAGGCTATATTTTAATGTTACTTTTTCAAAAAGACAAAATATAGGATTACATACATTAAGGCAAGGAAAATTAAGTCATATTAATTTATCATTCTATACTTAATCAGAAACTAAACACTAATTTCTCACTGTGACCATATAATGCTGAGATTAGTGACAATTCTTCAGATCTTATATTTTAAACTCTGCTAGTTTCAAAACATGTCTAAAGGCACAAAAAATAACATTGTCAAAAAGTACCATTTATCCTGATCTTTGTTAATATTTAACTTTGTTAAAACATACAATAAAGTATTCTTTAACTATTATTAATATTAATTGTTAAAACTATGGCTAGGTTGGGTTCATAAATTCCACTGCATTATACAAACACCAAAAGTAAAGCCATTTTGTTTTCATAAAAGGTGGAAAGATTTCTTTAGTTGAAAATAAATTTATTTTATGCCAACAATATTCGTTTCACTGAATATATTTATTAAGTCTTTAAATATATATTTATATAAAATTAAGAACTAAATTTTATTCTTAGGTGAAGAACTGATGAACAAAACTGATTTATCAATAGTTAAACTTGTTCCTATAAATGTGTTTCACAATTTATAATTGGGGCTGGGCAAATGTTAACTAAGAAAAGTTCAGCTGTTTGGTTGAACAAATACTATTTTGTCCTTGAATTTATTTTCCTTTGTAAGTTTAATTTCATAAAAAATATAATTGAATAAATGGTAAGGTAACTTGGTTATTTTAAGTATTTTTGGAAAGATATACTAAGATGAATATAGCTATTTTTATATCAAATAAAAAAATATTTGTTTATGTCGATTTTTCATTTCCATGTTTAATCTTTGTAAAGTTACCTTGCTCAGAGACTGTACCTAGTTTGGATCGCAAAGCAGCCATGCTTATGAGAATAGCTTCCTCTGTTCGAATGGTCCTTGAGCCCTGGTTAGGACAAGTGTTGAGATAGTGATCAAACAGAAAAGAGGGATCATCCACCATTAACTTTTCATCATTTTCCAATGCTGCTTCTAAACCTGACAACCCTCCAAATACGACTAAGGCATGGCTACAATCCGACAGACTTTGTGCAGGCAATTCATCAACATTTTGGCCTTTGTCTGATGTTCCTATTGTAAGGTCATATCCCCCTGGATATGGGCTTTGGCAGAACACATTACCTAGTGTCAATGCTAAGCGGACATTATACCCCCAGTAAATTCCAGTCTCCGTGCGTGGTGCTGTGGGCGCCACGACGGTTCCACGAATCTTCTTTGTACCTTTGTTGTTCGGTTGCATTTTGACTGTCACTCGGATGCCTGGAGTAAGAGCCTTATCCACAGTAATATCCTTGTAAAGTCCGACATTAACAGAACTTTGCCCTGGTTTGGAAGGTAGATTTGTTACAATTCCTTCCCTAGAAAAGAAAGTCAATAACTGGTTTTCTTGGCTTAATATAAAAACATACAAATTTAGCAGTGAACTACTTACTCCCAAATTTTAAATTTAATGCCCTAACTGTTTTAGTATAAATACATCTAGTACAGATTATAGTTTAAAATTGCCTTAGAGGAAGATAGCAAATTGTAAAAAGCTTGTAAGAAATTATAATTCTAAAATATTGGATCCTAATCCTAATCATTTGTATTTGGTCATTCAGGTTGTTCCAAGCTAAGTTTATATAAAAAACCAATGAGTTTAGTATTCGTTCACCTTGCAAATATCTGCGCTCTCTCTTTAGAAAATGAAGTCACTTTACATTGCTCATAAAATTTACATAACATATTTGTCAGAAGAATATGTAACTCTTGATAGTAATTTTTCAATTTGTTGAAAAGTGCAAAGTTATCTTGAACAACCTATCGTTTTATCTACGTGAAGTACGTTTTACTACCCATTTACAATATTGGCATATTTGCATTAATGGATTAGGTGTGAAAACATTAACATTTATAGTAAATGAACCCACAGTTGAATGGAGAAGTGTGGGAACTAAAAAAAATATTACGTGACCATGATTTGAACGAAACCTCCCTATCAATGAAAAAACCAAATAGACTGATACCTTGGTCCATATGCATTTATATTTGGGCAACAAATACTAACAATATGGACGCCAAGTAAACTAAGACATTTTACAGAATTGTTATGGCAAGACTAATCAAACAGAAACATACCTAAACGCAAATTCATCGGTCTGCCGCAAATGATGAGGAGCATCCAGAGGGTTCAAGAGACCAACGTAATTCAAATCATGATGAAAAGGGAAAAAATACTTTCGCAAGTATTGAGGACATTCCTGATATTGCAGTATTCTTGCAAGTTGGGCACAACACCGCCTTGCAGTCTTGATACCATACACTTCTTCATCAACCTGTACCTTCTCTTCACTGCCTGTGTCACCAAGATCATCATACACAATCACCTAGGTAGAAAAAGAGTTGCAACAGAGGACCATCAGGGTTAGTATTCCTCACTCTAAGGTTTGATTGAGTCTGATATTCTGAAAGGGTGATGAATTGTTTTCCATTTTCTTAAAATTAATTTTCCTTGTCCTATTCCTTTACCTACCTAGAAAGGTTAAATTTCTGATAACCACTAATGTTATTAGTGGATGCAACGAGAGAGAAAAATGTAAGGCAAAAAATAATTTTCATTTTGCATAAGTTTTACATGACATACAGTAGCCTTATGGCTTGTTTGGTGCTGATTGACAGCTCACAGCTGACTTCTGACAGTCAACATTTAGGTAGATACCTAAATTTCGACTGTCAGAAGTGACATCTGCTAAACACATATTTTTGCAGATTACATGGTTTGGCGTGGGAATACATAATTTGGTCTGGTAACTTTTCAAAGCTGTCAGTCAGCACCAAAGAAGCCATGGGGCTACTGTATATCAGAGTGTATCTACATAATATTATTAGTATTGTGACACCTAACATTCATAATTTAAAATAATCAATTCATGTGTTTCTTTAATGTATTTCTTGCCAGGAAAATGATAATTTTTATTTTTGGTAAGCTGGATGAACACATCTTTCAAATTGGCATGTGTCAAATACAACCTTAAGGCCGATACACACAGAATGCTAAGCTATGCTTGCAGTGCTGTCATCTGCTAAGACTTTGTCAATTTGGTTTCATACTCATTGCTAAGCTCCATTTTATCGATTAAACAATCGTATTTCTTCATATTGGTAACTTTATACATATTGATCATCCCACTGGATAAAATTTTCACAACTTTCCAATAGTATGAAGTAAAATCGACCATATTTAATACAGATAAGGTATTTATAAGCTTGTTAATTTAAATGATTATTTATTTAATATTTCGTATATCACATTATAGTTTCTCTTAACTATTTCCATTTCTTTTGTTTGATTCTTAAATTTATAATTTTATATCATATTTTTATACAATAATTAAATAACATTGGTTTTCCTCAGACCTAAACATGTCGTCGTCACAGAAGAAACATATATAAAATAAGAAGAAGGGGATAAAAACGAAGATTTAATTATATTATAAATTAATATAATAGTTAAATATTTTACACATTAGTTTTTTACTTCAACTTGTATATAAATATACTGTATTACTATAACTAGTATAAACTACTTTTTACAATACTGTAGTTAAAATGCATGAGAAGTGATGTGAGAACCAATTACAAATATCCAGAACACTGCGACTGGCATTATGCCGCTCAAAATGCCTAGCAAACACAAGAATGCATGGAGGACGTTCGGCTAATAGTCTGTACTACAGTGGAGTATTCATCATTTCGGGGGTAGTTGGACTACACGCTTCATATAATCCAAGGTTTACTTATCCGAGGTAGGCTTGGACCTTATTACTATGGTTAGTCACGAGTCTACTGTAAAATGACCAGCGAAATGATGCTGAAAATCAAACTAGAGTTTTTAAATATTTATATGTCAAACATTTGACAATGAATTAGTAAACTAAGCTAAATTTTTAAAAATTCAATAATAACACTTTACAATATACAATACACTTGTATTACATTAATCTAGTTTTAATTTTTTAATTTTATGTGTGGGATAAGTTGGTTTCCTAAGAAGATAATATTTGGTCCAAAAAGGGATGAAGCTACTGGGGAGTGGAGGAGGTTGCATAATGATGAGTTACATACCCTGTACTCATCACATACATGTTTAGGATAATCAAGTCTCGAAAATCACTGTGGGCAGGACATGCAGCGCAAATGAAAGATTCTAAAACTTTGTTCAGGGTACTAAATGCCAAACCCAATGGAAAGAGACGCTTGGGAAGACTTAGATGCAGATGGGAGGATAACATTAGAATGGACCTGAAAGAGATAGGTTGTAATAAGGTAGATGCTCCTAGATCAAGATAGGAATAGGTTGCTTATTTTTGTAAGTGCAACAATCAACTTTCAAGTACCTAATGGCATAGAGTAAGTAAGATAAGGTGATTAGGAAAAACCAGAGGTATAATATTTTAAGCCATTTCCTGGCCCGCATGTAGCACAGCTTTCTGCATAGGCTCAGCAACCAATTTTCTACTTGTAAAGTCTTATCCGACAAATATTTCGGCTACTCATTTATTTTATGATGTATTTCCTTAGTCATGGTCATAGTATAGTGTTGAACTAATAGCTCCATCTATCAGCTTCAATACGAAGTATTCAGACTGGCTAAAATTACAGCAGTTCATTGGTTCAATAACTTAATGCAATGAAAAGCTGATTCACACTCGTGCCAGGGAACATTTGGGCAAACAAAGACAGTCAACGACCGCGTCAAGGAAAGGGTTAAATTTAGGCTATTCATAATTTTTTTATATAAATATGATATATACAATTTTTACTTCAAATTTTGTTCAGGAACTAGTTATCAGTGGTGTGGAGTCTGTATGCCAAGCCTTCGACCCAGACTCTTCTATTTTACTACTGTCTGACTCGGACTCCTTCAAAAATGGCTAATGTATATTAATCACTAATCAGTAATAACAAATTGACTGCAGTAAAATGCTTCAATACAGATTACTCTAAGAGAAGCTTCTTCGAAATTGTGAATTTATATTTAAATAAATTTGTCTATCCAAATTACAAATTTTGGTCCTAAATATTTTTAAAAAATGTGTAAAAACCGTTTTTAAAAATGTGTAAAAACCATTTTAGAACTGTTTTAATCTAATAGGTTTTTATTTTGAAGTCAGAGTCGGTAACCCCACCCAAAATTGCTTCTGACTCCAAAGCCCTGCCAGTTAGACGCAAGCTATAAACTTTTAAATAATGCGATTATGCATGAAAATGTGTTTAGCATTTACCTCATCAATTTCAAATACACAGGCGGCTCTGGCAATCTGTCCAGCAAGATATGTCCTTAGCTCTTGAGATTGAGCATTATCAAGTATAGACCCAGGAACAGCGATGCTCAAAGTGTGTAACTTTTTAGAAGCTGGAGTAATTTCTTCTTCAGTCTTATTAGTTTTATCTGGAGCACTCTCATTATTTTCAGAGTCTATTTTGGTCTTTTTCAACCGTTCCAACAACTTTTCTTGTTTTAGTTTTTTTCTTTTAATCCTCAACTGTTTCAATATTTCACTTTCATCTTTATTCTTCTTGGTATTGGTTACAGGTCCCATTGTCCTGTAGAATGTACAAGACAAAGATTTCATATCTCAATGCATATTAAAACATGCTTCATTAGGAACAATTAAAGTAACTGCTAATTAATTGGAAGCCCCAAAAATCAATTTGTTTATTAAAAAGTTATACACATATTTAGTAACAGTATACTTACTATTTATATTCATTATAAAAAAAATTCACAGTTAAGTTTGTATTTCACTTTCCAGACATGTTTGACCTACTTAAGATGTGTAGCTTTCTTAGCACAGTTCCTGCTTATGCCATTTAATTGTAACTCTCCAAAGACATAAATGGTGTTTATATGTATAAAATTATCATATAGAGGCCTACACTTATGTACTAATTACCCAAATGGTTTTAGGGATGAGGAAAATTATATTTATATTAAGTATACCAACATTTGCATGGAGGGAGAATGGAAAACCATTTAGGAAAAAGCACCCTGTCTACACAGCTGACCGAGATTCAAACCTCGATCTCCCCGTCATCAGCAGTCTAATATAATGAGAGAGTAGCGCCTCAGACCATACGGCCCTCAAAGTATGCCAAACAGCTGTATTGAATTAAACACAGTCATGTGCCACCAATCCTTCCACGCTAAATGTGCCTGCTTCTTTCCTTTGCCCCTAAGTTAACATCTAATTTACAATCACAACCAAATGTTAACCCAAACATTATATTTTTTGAATGGAAATTTTTAAATAAATAATTAATTAGTAATGGTGCAGTCTAAAGAATGAATAAGCCTATAATTTGTAGTTTTAGTTTGTAACGCAAAACAAAAAATTATGTATATTTTCCACTGTTTGTTTAACAAAGAAAGTATTCGAGTACTAGAATAATATTGCTAAATATTTTCAAAGATTACTTGATAAGAATTTAATTCTTTGTTTAAAAACTTCTTTTTTACTTTTGTGGTACCAGCACTAGGTTTACTTTACTTTTAAAAAGAAAAAATACTTTTTTAGAATCGACAAAAGCACAGTTATACAATACAAGATTGTTTCAATCAGTCAAATTCGGATATATTTGCAAGAAATAAAGAGCTGCATTATAAAACTAGCTTTTGCACTGTAGATCTCTAAATTATGGTAAAAACGATCTATTTATACTCTTCAAATGTCAGCCCATGACCGATCTAACATTTTGAATGTTTGGCCTACTTTTTCAATGCTAAGCTAAGGATTTAAAGAGGATTATAAAAAACTTGAAGCTTGAAGTTTAATTATTTATTTGAGTTATTTAACAAGCTTGAAGTTTAAAGCTTTATAGTCTCTATACAGTTATCATGAATGTTAATTTATGAAAATTTCAGCTCAGTTAATGATCTTTCCACATTTTCATGATATTTTGTTGGGGAAGGCCTACATGAGTTTTAAGCTTTAATAGCTTTTAGTATGCCATCAGCTGCCTGGGGAGTAAATGATTTTCCAAAGCTTCAGGTTTGATGATTGAGTTCTTATAAGGAAGCTAAATCTTGTGAGCTATACCTAATGCCAATTGTGTATATAAATCCCCATGGTCAGTTCCTAAAAGAGTTAGGGAGGACATTTTGATAAGATATAATTTTATAAAGTCAAAACAAATTTTACAAGACTTTTTTAGTATTATGTTACCTGTAATCATTTATAATTTGTTTACATCCTGGTTAGTGTGATGTTTTTTCAGGTCTAAGACATAAGTTTTAAATTCTGAAACCAAGAATGTTTATGGTTCCTTTTGATAATATATCTTTAACAAAAACACAACCTTAACTTGCAGCGTCATTAAGTAAATAAGACACCTAATAAAGTCAGCTATCTATATACCAAGACCATTTAATTAGTAATTTGAAAAATATTTAACTCACATATTTCAGAGGGTATCGCAAAAGAAAAGTCTTTAGCAACCACACCATGAACATGTTGGCGTTTTTTCCATAGAAAACTCAAATCTTGCAAATTAGATATTATTTCTTTATTCCCTTTAGCCAACACATATTGTAAATATTTTCATGAATTAAAATTAGTCAAGATATGACAAATGGCTTTATATAACCATCTTAAATAAACTCAGTTATTAACTAGGCCTATACAACTTGGTTTTGAAACAAAGGTTAGAGAGAATTGCCAACTTATAAAGACTCTAATATACTAAAATATCTATTAAATTTAATCACGGTGATTGAATAAAACTAATCTTTTATGTTTTTATAGTAAAAAAAAAAATTACCAAGCTTAACCTAGCCTTCCTAGTCTAATGAAATACAATTTTGGATGGAATAATATACATTTAGACACTAGCTATTTCCATGTGAAATTGTCATACATGTTTCTTTTGGCAATAAATAGTAATGAAGAGGCTGTGAATCTGTTATAATTTGATAAAAATAATTTTTTATATGTTTAAAATAGTAAAAAATAAATAAATTAAACAACCAAGCATAGCCTAACTTTCCAAACTTTGAAAATTGCTTTTAGAGAATTGTTCTTTCAATGTAAATTTGTCATGTACTATTCTGATAGACTTTTTAATTAATTATTTAACCAGCGAATCAAAATATTTTAGTGGCTGACTCTTTTTGTGTTTCTTATGTAATTAATAACTTAACACCTCTAAGTTTTTTTGGTAAGAAAAATATTTTCTCTAAAGGAATTGTAAATGTTTTCTGCCAGAATTTTGTTTAAAGTTTTTATTTGTGCCAAGTAAAGGTTCTTAAGATTATAATAACCTAGGGCAAACGATAATAAGAAATACCCTCAATGGTGTTCATCACTGTGTTGAACAATTTTCACAAGTCCGACCTTAACTCTGTTGACAGCATGCATGCCTACTTAGCTAAAGGTTCTGGATATGATTCCCAGCATAGCCGAAAAATTTATCATTTGTGAAATTGAGACTCTCCCTTTAACAATGAGGAATCATGTGTTAATATAATCAATCTGTTCAGAAAGTGTATGTTAATCATACCTCAAATAATAACAATTTTCATCAAAAGTGTTACGCTAAGATCATAATCAAATTCATGAAACGCAACAAAACATAAAAGTTCTACCTTTTTTTTCCCCTAAAGAAACCATTATGATGCACTTAACTTATTGTCAAACACTAAATGGTTCCCTAGTTCATCATGATCCTGACATTAAGGAGAAAAATCCCATGCATGGATCTTTTTATGACATTTCAATTCTCTGTAGGTTACAATAATTGTGTCAGATTTACCAACTCTATCTAATTCAAATAGAAATTTCACAAGCAAATTACAGTATCGGTAGTTTCAAGAGTGTTTGTAAATAAAGGTAGTACTATAAAGTTAGCAACATTTTTTTTAAATGTCATTTCATTAAAATTATATTTACAATTAAAATATGAATTATGCTCATAGAAATAAATGACCACACACAAAAAAATCACAGTTCTGTCTATTTTAACACAATTATTAAGTAAATACATTACAATATTGGACAGAAATAATTTTTACTGATTTGTATTTTCAGTATTTACAAAAAAATGATAATCCTGGTGAATGTTTACAATGTGCTGAACCTTGATCAGGATGTCACATGCTGTACGATACAAATTAATAATGGTTGGAGTATGTCACATACCATACTATACAGACTAATAATGGTTGGAGTTGTCTTTAATAAAAACTGAAAAGCACGAAAACAACGATTATTAGACAACCTATTAACATGTGAATAAGTGAAACTAGTCTGAGTGGAACTTGTTAAGATATCCATCTAATCTTTTATGCCTAGTTTCTGTTTGATGATAAACTCTGTTTGTTGTTTTTCTTTCAAAAGTTGTTTAGGAGTGACATTCTGTGCTTTTTCTAGTATATTGGCTACATATGCTGCTGCGTCGAATGCCTCAGCTTCTTTAATTTGAGAGATTAGTTTTGCTTGAAATATTTTTTCTTTTTTCAATTCTCTACGCTGACGAACCTTCGCCCATTCATATTTCATTCTTTTACGCAACTTCCTCAGTTGATGTTTCTTCATTTTACGCCGCCTAATTACAATTAATCTAGCAGCCTGTTTTTCAATACTGGTCTCATTGCTTGGAACTTCCACATAATTGTTGGGATTTTTCTTATCTATCGAATCTTCATTTAACACTGAAGGTGGCAGTTCATAAATAGAGAAGGTGAACGATGATGGCAAATCAATGGGATTTCGATGAGAATAGTAGAGGTTACTGTTAAATTGAACTAGATATTTTGAGATAGCTTGTTTGTGGACTAATGAATGGGGCAATTCTCTAACATCAGTTTTGACAGCTTGAATATGAACATTGACAGATAATAGCACCGGGAGTGCTTTGCATTGAAATACATTTGTGATAAAGCATCTTCTTCCAAGTATTTTAATTGAATTAAACATTGTTTTCTCTAATAATTTACAGAAAATAATGTCATAAGACCTATACTATATAATTTATCATTACTTTGCACGTACCGAAACAATCCTCTGAGACTACTTAAATAATTGATTTTTCAAAAAAGGTTATTATAGTTTACAATACAAACGTAAATTATAAGTTAATTTAGAAATTAGTGAATACCATGTTGTAAGACTATTTCAAAGATTAATAGAAAATATCATGTTATAACAGCCGTCCATGCGGTCACAATGTAGCCAACATTCATTACAAATACCCCGCTAGGAATGATTAAAATTAGATCAGTGTAAAGATTAATATAATTTAGTTATAAATTCAGAATTTGTTTATAAAAAGAGCCAAAATTGGCTCGTATGCATATAAACATCCTAATGTAGGCGTGGTTAATTTCTAACTTGTTAGATATATTTAGGAAAGTGAGATGGATTACAGGATATACATTATTTGTCCTCACCCAGCCACATTAATTTAGATGTACTCACCCCAATGATAGTAAATTTACCAATAAGCATAAAAGTATACAAAAAAACCTTTACAAAAGACAAAACAACAATAAGTTCGGTATACAGTAGATGGGCTTTAACACGTTCGGAGTGAATTTGTAAGAGAGTATCTCTAGTACCCAAACTGGACCCCTATTGTTTTACATGGTTTATATGTGGGCGTCAAGATAGGGAGCAATCAATGGTCAGAACGAGATATTTTGCTTACCTTAAATTTTTAAGTACGTTATTCTCGAAACTTATCTGATAATTATCTATATTCTTTCTATCTTTGTTTTCCGGTCTAGTAAAAATGAATCAACTAAAACTGGATTTTCTAATATTATAAATCCAACCGAGGCTGAGACCTCTCAGTGAAGAAGATGAAATTTAGTTTTATCTAAATCGGAGCCAGATGATTTTCATAGATTATTTTATACCTCAGAAAATACTTTTAAAGCTCACTAGAAAATATCAAAAGATCCACTTATATGAAGCAATGTTGTCATTGACTTACCCCACACTTAGATTTTTTTTATCAAAAGGGGGGGAAGTTCTCCATCATAGAAAAAAAAATCAACAAACCCATACTAGCCAGTATTTCACTAGGCTGCAGTTACAGTCCAAGCGCATTCATAAGGGGTTTAATTGATATAATTGAAATAAACTTATATTACATATACGAATGCTTACAGTACAAGCGAATGACAAACGTTTACCATTAAATTTTATTATTATTATTGTGTTATTTGGCCTTCTGGCTGTCTCATTGCACCCTACTTAGGGGTGTTGATGTCAGAGCAGACAATCAGTGAGGAGTCCCCCTGTGTGTCTGCCCCTGCGAAAACCACTGCTACTTATGACCATGACTCACAAGAGGATACATCTGTAACCTCATCAGTGAACGTTGTTGCAGGTCTGGAGGATACCACCCAATCTAATTCCTAGTAAATAATGGTGATATTTTACTATAATATTATCAAAAGTTTCGTGGTCCTCGAGCTAAACAGAGGGAATTATTTACGAATGTTTGTTTGAATGAATTCTATATTATTTGTTTGGTTGAAACTTGGCTTGCTAGTGAGTATGTTAATGATAATTACTTTCCCCCTAACTAAAATGTTTATAGTTCTGATAGGATACCTATATGATGAAGCTAATTTCTCAAAGTGTGGCGGCGTTCATATTTCTATTAGTAATTCTATTCCTGGTGTGGTCAGATGAACTGATCTAGAGAATAACATGAAATGTGTCTGGATTGAAATTCCAACCATTGACAACCAAAAACTGTTAATTGGAAACATATATCTTGCTCCTCAAACAACAAATGAAATTTTTAGTAATTACTTTATTTTTCTTTAAGCTGCGCTGGCCAGCCCCCCCTTTCGTATATTACTGTTGTGTGTTTTCAACTGCTCCAAAATAAATAGGAAATTTAACAAAAACTATAATAATTACACTAACCTCCTAGACCTTATTTGCTAATTTTCACCACCCTTTGGTAACTCATAGCTTTCAATCACTCGCAAATATTGACTTAGCTCAAAATATTTTTGGAAAATTGTTAAAAGATAATCGTGTGAATAAGGTATCACCGACAAACTTAAGAAATTAATGACAAGCTAATCGTGGAGCACTTTATTAATTGCGAATGTGTTTGGGACCTACTTTCATTCCGTTTATAATTCAGCCTTATCTGTCCTACCCTGCCCCGTTATTGAAACTAGCGCGCCCTAGTATCCATGCCACATTACACAATAGAATATTGATGATGCTATTAAGAAAACCTCTTCTAGATGTTCTGGGACAGATAGAATTCCAGGTTTTATTGTTAAAGGCAGTGCCAGCATCTTCAACCCTTTGTTAGATATATATTTAACGTTAGGTTTCCAAATGAAACTTTTCCTCTTACATGGAAACAATCTGTTGTCATACCTATTTATAAAAAAGGGGCAAAAACAAATGTTTGTAATTATAGACCAATTTCTCTCTCAAACACTTTCTCTAAGGTATGTATTCGAGAAAAGCATACATGAGCATACTTTCCACCACTTTAAAAATAAACTTTCAGATGATCAACATAGCTTTATAAAAAATAAATCTACGGTAACAAATTTAGTAGAATTTCTTGGACATGTTGCAACTCAAGTCTCTGCCCAAGGTTAGGTTGATGCTATTTATTTTGACCAAAGTAAGGCATTTGACTTATGTCACCATAGTATTATTCTCTCTAAACCTTTTCCACTCATGTGTAAATTGGGTCAGCAGTTATGTGCATGAAAGATCAGTCATTATCAAAATTGATTCACACACCTCCAATACTTTTTTTAGCTCTTTGTGGCATAACACAGGGTTCTAGGTCCTCTTCTCTTTAATATGTTTATTGATGGCATTGATAAATATTTGAACTCATATAGATATTTACTCTTTGATGATGTAACATTATTTAAAATTATCAAATCAATTGCAGATTGTATAGATTTACAAAATTGTATAAATGGTATTCTACAATGATATTTTGAAAATGGAATGTCTATTAATAAATCTAAGGCCAAATCTATGTTTTTTACTAGGAAAACTAATCCTTTCATTTTACCTAATAATATAGTAATGATAGCACATAATTGTTTTTACCTTCTCGCTATCTTACAGGCAGAGAAAGTATTGTGATCACAAAAAAAATCGAACTCAAGATTTTGATTTAAAAAAATGTGGTTTTTGACTTTCCGTCTGTCTGTCTATCTGTCTGTATATAAGTAAGTCTTTAAAAGTTTATGTTGCTTTTCCTTAAACCTCCTAGGAGTGTTGTTTATACAACAATGATCTATATCTATTTTAGACTCAATAGTCAATATTTACTTTTTTTATTGGTCAAAATTTATAATTGAGGAATTTAATAGCAATTTGATAGCATAAAGATTTGCAACACCTAATAAAATGTCGAAAATTTTAACCGGAAGTTGAAATTTTAACACGAAGTGTTGACCCTTGTGGACCCAACATTGATCTTTTTTATCGGTCCAAACACACAAACGAGGACATTAATTCTTTAAAAAAAAAAATTATAAAATTTAAAACCAAGACTAAGAAATAAAGTTTTGCAAAAGTATAGTGCAATTTATTCTTGTGTTTGCTAGTGTATATTATTTCGTTTCACATATATTACGAGTTTTGAGGAAATATCTCCTTTTTCAAACAATAGAGCGAGAAATTCCTTGCGGAGTTCCGTACTATTTATTTGTATTACTGATAACTATGTCTACAATGATAATCATTGCAAAAATAAAATCAGAACCAAAAATATATGTCAAATTTGATTTAATAGGAGAATGGGCACAACTTAAATAAGCTAATCTCAACTTTCAAAATATACAGTTTAAATAGCATAATTTTTTGAATAAAGCCTTTGTTGGAGTATTTTTGTACACCTTATCCAGAAGTGAAAAAAAGCTAATCCATGTTCTATTAATAAAAGACAATCGTTTTACATAGGACCTCATATAATATGTTTCATTATAAACTATTGTTTATCTCTTATTGTGCACTGAATGGTCTGCACTAATTACTATTAGGTATGCGTTATGCATGAATATAAACCAGGCCTTAGTCATTCGAATGAGTTTAATAGGCACCGTGTTTAACCTTTATGACACTAGAAGAAACGCATGAAAGGCCGATGTGGTGAATTTGTAAAGCTACGAAGTGTCACGTCTAATAATAAAAATATAGAAACATGTCAGAATATTTTAATTTGGTTTTCAAAAAGTTATTTCTTTAAATTAATCTTGTCAGTCATTGATTAAACTGGGCTTGCGTAATTGATTTGACCTCGTTTATAGATATAAATTTAAATGGCATAACCCCTAAATTTGTAAGGCAGATATTACCATGTTAAATTAAAATTGCACTACCAGCTTTTATACATATGAGATAAAGCCTATTTGGCTTTCCACTTGTTTGATGACATTTACATTAATGTTGGATTATATTTATTCATAACGTACATCCAACAGAAAATAGTGCATATCACACAGTGCACAACAAATTAAAATATATATATTCAACTATGGTGTTGATAATCTATGAGTAATCGTGCACAACACACAAAGATAATTGAATTTTTTTATGGACTACGCATGGATTTGATAATAGACTACACTTGTATATATGAGAATGCAAACATAAATTCTAGCTAATTAGATGCCAGTACACACAACAGATGAAAATTAGTTTTTGTGTTCACGCTCGAAATGCCTTGTAGACATCATTGTTTGATATAAATGAATTTTCTTTGATTTATAATCAACTACTATTACTGTAAATATGATTTAAAATAAAGAGGAAATATTGCCTTATTTGTTCTGTTACTGAGAAATATTTCTACCAGAATAATCTGACTGTATAGAATCAGAACCAATTAAAAGTCAAACTTGATTTAATATCACAGGAAAACTTAAATTAGGTTAGTTTCAAGGTTCGACAGATACAATTTAACTAACGTGGTTTTTTGAGTGAATCGTTCATGAAAGATTTTTTAAAATACTTTATCGAATGGTACAAAGTGGTTAGGCTATTTTCTTTACTTCTACGCTTCGTTATATTGTTGTATTCAATTTATGATTTGACGATATTTATTATTAGCTATACATGTCCCACAGAACAGGTGGTAGTATATCCATTTGTACTATTTTGTAAACAAGTACTTCCAGCAGTGCTTGTGCTAGAAATATCAGCCTGGAAGAATGCTATCATTGTTCTATAGTCCAAAGGCAAAGGGCGTAAGAGGGAATGTGAGGATCATATGGAAACTAGTTTGTGGATTATGCCAAGCAAAGTTTTTGGAAGAGCTTTAATTGAAAGGGTGCGCGAAAAAACTGCGAACAAGATATGGGATGCGCAATGTTGTTTTCATGTCTGGTAGAGGTTGCATGGACCAGATATTTGCATTTCAACAATATATAGCAGTAGGGAAGAAATGTTATTTCGCATTCATTGATCTGGAGAAGGGCATAATTGGGCGAATGGTAGTATGTTATGAAATGTCCTGAGAGAGTATGGTGTGGATGCAAGGGCGTCGCCAGCCCTTGAGTCA
>CABEEJ010004656.1:13077-51925 GCA_901482245.1 Timema douglasi | reverse complement strand
CCCCCCAACTTAAATAAAGTATCCTTAATAACTATACAAAGAGTTGGATAGCCCTGGCAGGCATTGAGACCTGTGGAAGAAACACAAATATAAGAAATATTTATTTAGTTGTGTGCACTAAACTTTAACTACGATTTTAAAAACACTCAAAATAGCTACTAGAGGTATTCAATATTTAAATGTTGCCACAAAAGAAAGAGGGACAACTAATTTTCACAAATTTGTCAGGATATAGAATCTAGAGGAGTTTTATTTTCAAAGATTCACAGATGAGGAATTTTTAAAATAACCTGTATAAAACTCAAATTTTAAAAATCTTCTTAATGAGACTCACTCCTAGTAACTTCCAGAGAAGTATGTTTTCTGTACATTTTTCCAAGTGAGGACCACTTTAAATAGCTACGTAGGACGGGGAAAATTTTCGATCCCCCTTTTAGCTTGGGTCCAAGACATTCAAGAAAAACTCTTTTTTTAATCACCCTTACTTCACAAAAGGTTCCACAATCACTGGATAGTATCAAATTTATTTCCTATAGAATTAAATATATAAACGGGGCCTACATATCATTAATAATTGTAAGTGTTGACCAAAAAAATCAGCATTTTCTTCTCCGCCCAATTTCCCATTATGTTGTAGCTATACGTAATTAAAAAAAAGGCATACAAAAATGTACTACCTATGATAAATAAATATTCTGCAAAGAGCTTCAATAGTCAACCATGGTCTACCCCCTCTTGGTTGAGCCTCCCCCTCTCCTCACTTTTAAATAGCTTCCGGAGCCGCTGTACTCATGGTAATTAATAACCTTTTATTTTAATAATATCAATTATTATTTGTTTGAATTTAAAAAGTATACAGAGATCCAGTGTCAAATGTAGAAATGTGTCCTTACTTTACAATCTCAACAAGAATGTTGTCATAAGAAATCAAGCATTTTATTCTAAAAACAGCTCAGTGTCGCGATCTTTAATTTGTTTTGCCAAAATGTTCGGAGAAGAAGAGTCAGAGCCACTTTTATTAAATTAAATGTAAACACTTTCGTATACACACTGGACAAATAACACTTTGGAACAATATTAAAACATATATACACTAATTACATTTTATTCATGCCGGAAACACGTACAAATCTGTTTGTAAGAAAGCTTTTGATTCTCTTACACAGTAGTGTAATTGGTTCAAAGAAAGTCGTTTGAACTTTGGGGTTTATCTATTGCTGACTATTAGTGACGTCACTGTCATCTCGGTCAGCAGTGGCAAGCTCTTGTGTAGAGGTGGTATTGCTCAAACTCGGTGGTGACACTTATTTGTTCAGAGCTTACAACTAATGTAAACTTCCAGTGTTAATGATGACAACCGTCATAAGGTGTATATTTTTATTTACTTTAAATCAAATTTTAAAATGTTACCCACCCAAGCAAGTAAATCTAACCCGGGTCCTTTCACAATTCAGTTAGTCCTCAAGAGGCACACTAGACTTGCTCACAATTTAACTATTCTTCAAATGGCACACTATACTATTTCGAAATTCAGCCTGTCCTCAAATGGCACACTATACTGGTTCAAAATTCAGCTAGTCCTCAAGTAGCACACTATACTTGCTCACAATTCAGCTATTCTTCAAATGACACACTAGACTAGTTAAAAATTTAGCTAGTCCTCTAATGGTACACTAGACTTTCTCACAATTCAGCTAGTCCTCAAGAGGCACAGTAGACTAGTTCGAAATCCAGCTAGTCCTCAAGTAGCACACTAGACTTGCTCACAATTCAGCTAGTCCTCAAGTAGCACACTATACTTGCTCACAATTCAGCATAGTCCTCAAATGGCACACTATACTAGTTCAAAATTCAGACAGTCCTCAAGTAGCACACTATACTTGCTCACAATCCAGCTAGTCCTCAAATGGCACACTATACTAGTTCAAAATTCAGACAGTCCTCAAGTAGCACACTATACTTGCTCACAATTCAGATAGTCCTCAAGAGGCACACTATACTTGCTCACAATTCAGCTAGTCCTCAAATAGCACCCTGGTTAGAAACGTTGATTCAACCCTGGCTTAAGGTATGCACAATTAAATATTTTAAAGGAATAATTATAAATATCGAACCTAGGTCACCAGTATTAGTTCTTCTGATAGCTCTGAGTAATCTCACATGTCCATCATTGACTCTGCCTTGAACTATGATGGAAGAATGGCCCTGACCATAGATGAATCCTTGATGGCTCAGTGGTAGAGTAATAGAGATATATGCCATGAGTCACATGTTTGAGCTCCGTGTCTAGGTGTAATGTGTCATCTATATATAATATTGTTTAAAAAAAAGATCCTATTAACTGTTGTCATCTGTGCCTACGATAATTGCCATCAATTATATATTATATGAATGAACATAGTATCTACAATCATGACATTGCTGAAGGAACTGAAGATATTATGGAGAAAATCCTTGGCGTTTTCTCAATTAACTGTTGCCAAATGTCCTCGCTCTCAGATGTTAGCAGGTGGTGTGCCTGGGTAGTAAGGAGCTACTTGCAACTTCGACTAACCAGCGTTGCCAAATTTGTCCTATATTTGAGGGGAGTATGACCCCATAAGAACGGGAGAATGACAAAGCTATTTCTCAATATTAACCACCTCAGCGATTATATCTAGTCAAATATTTTAATAAATTAATTGAATAACATTTAGATTATTAAAATATTAATATAAATCACATTCTTAAGGTGGGATGGAAGGGTAGGTCTACGAGAGTGTTTTATTGCAGTTTTTCAAAGCAACCTTTTTTTAAAAAAATAAATAACATATTGCTCCAGTTCAAACAGAGTTCAATTTTATCCACCGGTTGATATCAACAGTTCTCTAATATCTGTTACGAGCATGGCGGCATTATCTAACGAACTTTTTAATTAATAGAAAATGTTATCATTAAATTCCAGAACACCCATAGCATAAATCAAAGAAAATTTAAGGTCATCATGTGAATAAAATATATTCTATGTTTGTTCTGGAGCAAGATTTTATTTATTTTGGCCAAAAAAAATGCTTTGCCATAAAAAAAACTGCTAAAACTCTGGTTTTGTAGCATCGGATGGGTTATGTAAGACTCTAAACAACCATAAATGGACAACTTACCCCGTTTGCTTGTTGACTGGGGCTGCGTGGAAGAAAGACACAAAACCATCAGACGCACCTTCACGGAACAGGGAAAAAGTACACTATTAGCAAAGACTGGGCGGGGGGGGTGGGGGGGAGTTCAGCGAGTGCCTTGAATTGAGTTGACTTGCGCAGTGAAGAGATCCCCTCCAAGAAGATTCCCGAAAGTCCACGGGCCTTCCCGAAGCTAAGCCGGCATGCGCTATGTTGTGTTCCTTGGAAATATCTCGAATGTTATCCCTCCTTGTTTCCCATCTTCCTCTCTTATGGGCTTTATGGTATATATTCTGGTGTCTGTGCCTACGAACTTTACAATTGGGCCTGAGTCGTATCAGGGATAGGATAAGCTCCGGCTTTCATCAACGTAAAATGTAAGAACTAAATTCACTCTCGGTGAATTTAACTTTTTTTGTAAAACTGTTCAAAATTCCATTTTTGGCCTATTATTTAAATACTTTAAAAATAAATCTGACAGTTAGGATTTTTACTTTATTGTTCTTTAGAGGTCGCTTCTTTGTGAGGTCATGGCGTCTTATCGCCAATAGAGTCACAATAAATCGATTATATCGATAATTTATGTTCAAGGGGTATCGTGTCAATTTACTGTAATATTTAAATAATGTTCACGGGAACTATTCACTATTTCAATTTAAATTGTCTTGTTGTTATTTTGCAACATACTAGTCTTGATAGGCAAATATTTAATGTTTCAGTTTAAATATTCTTGTTGTTATTTCGCAACATGCCATTTCTAATGGACACATGTTTAATATTTTGATGTTGGTTTTCTTGTAGTTATTTTGCAACATACTAGCCCTGATAGGCGAATATTTAATGTTTGAATTTAGAATATCTTGTTAGTTGCTACCAAGAATGGTGCCCTGGCTAATATATTTAGGAGTAACTACGTTTGGTAAATTTTCTGTTATAATGCCGTCTGGCTATGTATATAATTTTTAATGAGTCTCATTTACATTTTATACGTTTATCAAGATATTATGTTAACATTGTATTATTCTGATAAATATTTAACCTCAGACGCAATAACATTGGCTTAAATTCATGATTGTTTATGAATTTCAAGATATATTTTCATATATCTTCACAACAACAATGTAAACATTGAATGGAACTATGAAAATCCTATTGAGCGATTGCTAATAAATATCGACTTTAAATGACTTATACTATTTTTTTAATTATATATGCCCCTGGATACCCAAGGTATTCAACCTGATATTTTTATATTGTTTATAGTGAACTAATAGGCAGGTTGCAGTCTCTTACTGCTTTATTGAGGTAGACGGCCCCTTTTGGTAAACTCAGCAACAGGTGTGAGAGTTGCGAGCTTCGGTATTGGAATGTTTTGGGTAAAACATTCAAAGCCTTGAAATCCATAGCACTCGCTCCTATTGTGACCTTTTTTTGTATTACCTTTTGTATTGTTTGAGCATCCTCCCCTTTAGGATGCTACAGTTTTTTCACGGGTTCATTCCCTTCCATCCCACCTTAAGGCGAAGGGGGACAGAACACAATTTCAAGTGTAGGCCTATATCTTTGTTGTTTTTTAACAAAATTATATACTTAAATTTCTTAATGGATAGCCTTTTGAAGCACCAAAAATGTATTTTCCATCGTATACATTTATTGAAAGTAACTTATGTTATCCCTAGTAGAAATAATTGTTATTGCATCGTAAAACTATATCAATAGTTAAAAGATTTTTCAAACCTCCCAATAATAACTTCTTAAATAGTTACTAAGTGGCTTTTTAGAGATTATTTTAGATAACAAAAAATAATAATATTACTTTTTTTTGTTTGGGGATTGTGACAACAAAAGGTATATTATAGTGTATTATATAATAAATTAAAATGTATCATATTTACACTTGTATCTTCTATGTAGCTCACTACAAAAAATTATAGCAATAATAAGTGTATTTCTTATAACTAAGTAAAAAGCCCTACAAAATATTTATTTGTTCAAATAAAAAGCTTTTATCAATAAATATGGGCTGTATTGACGTCATCAACCTAATTCATACCATCCAGTTTGCCATCTTTACTTGTGAATTGAAAGCAACATTTTAGAAGCTATGATTTTTAAACCATTTGTAAGTGAACTCCGAACGTCACTTCCACGAAAAAGAAACATACACACTGTTATTTCTATAAATTCATTTTTAATTTAAATCCAATTAAAATAAAATGTGTGAAAGCTCTAATGGCCAAAAGGGACATGTTCAACAGTTGGGCATTTAGATCATATGGCTTGGCATATGGACACATGAAACTATGTTAGTTCCTCCTAGCTGTCAAATAATGTTATCCTTAAGGAAATCTGTATTTAGTTAGTCCCAGGATAATATATATATTTTAGTTTCTTACATCTAATTGAGTGAAAATTACCATCAGTCAATGGGAAAATTTAGAGATATTTCTCCTTCTTGTACCATAGTAGTAATGTCTTCTAATGATGTTATTCATAGTCGACACTGCCTTTAATTTTAGTTTATTATAATTATTTTGAAGGAAGTGGTATTTAAATTTATGATATTTTACTAACTTTATTAATGACTGAACCCCTCTATTATCAAACCCCCTAACTCCTAGAATATTTAACTTATTCGAGAAAATATAATCATTCAGATTCGATAAAAAATAAAATTTATAATTTTTATTGGCGTTAGTTTTAGAGCTCAACTCCTCCTTATTGAAGATTCAGCTCCAACAAAATAAAAAAGAACAATCTTTCATCAACCATAAATTATAGGCCTACTATTAATTTAAAACTAATTTAATGAATGGAATAATAATAAAAAAAATCTTAAATGTTACATTATAAAGTAAATTGATATTTTATGTAACCAACTTTACGCCCAATAGCCCTAGTCAAGAGAAGGTTAAATGAGTTTATAATGTAACACGTAACACATTTATTGGGAATAAAAGAGTCAAGAGATAATGTAGAAATTGCAATAAATAAAACAATATTTATTATGATTTGTGAAGATTATAAAAGTATGGATGTGTTGAGATCCTAAGTTAATCAAAGATTTGAAATGTAAGGTACAGTGTGTGTTTAAATAACAATACATTAAACGAAAAGTATGAAGATAAACAATATTTAAAGTTGATAATCATTATTTTACAACATTTAATACTTTAAAATAAGGCATATAATTATTTTTTATTAGTAACAAAACAAGATTAGATTCACAAATTGTGAATTTTAAATGTTACTTAAACATATACCTACATACCTTTGTAATATCCAGAACAAATTTTTACGAGAAAAGTATTTAAAAAAAAGTTTAAGTGTAAGGTTAGTAATATTAAACTATTATTAATAAGTTTTAAAGATGTTTAAAATATATATTTTTTATGTAACAGTATGGATTCAGTTTATAATAAAAGTTCTTAACATTAACTATATGAATTTTTGTGGATATCGTCTCTTTGCTGTAAAATATGATTATGTCATCGAAGGTCTTGATACGAATACGTGTTTCGGCATTTCGTTATCATCAGGTCTAAGAAAAACCAATGTATAATACCATTAAGATAAGGTTAAACAAGTTTAAAAGACCTTAAACGTTAATAAAATGTATAATTAAATTAGGTATTATAAAGGTTAGATAGATTAATGTACATAAAATATCAAGTTATTTTCAAATGTGACATTAAAGTTTTTACTTATATTATTAGTATTAATTATCTCATTGCTACAATTAGAAATAGATATTATTTAAAAAAATAATAATGTATTGATGTTAAAATGAATGCATTACAAATTAAACAGATCAACATCTAGCTAATATTTATATTTAATATTATTTATCTTTCTTTATCAGTTCATCTTTTTTTCCAATATCCTGATTACATTTCATGGTTCTGTACTTAAGGGAAAAATTAGGACTAATATACGAGACTGGAACACGTAAAATATTCGATAAGATATATCTTTAGTTTCCCTAGAGTAACATTCTTCAAAACTTTAATTTCTTAAGCCATATTAAATAAATTTAGCCATTTATTGATGAATTCACTTCCTAGGACTGTTTTGAATTATGTTTTATGAATGTTAATATTGTTTGAAAACCCTTCAACCGTATTCAATTAGTGAGGCCCGTCGAATCCAATTATAGCGTGCAGAGGCAAGGGAAGGTGTGGACAGGTTTGTGATTAATTTGTGATAGCTTTGTTCCATTAATGTCGGGTTAATTACTGTAGGCCTACTTGAAACACAGCTGTGATTATCTGCCCGTTAAATAATGTGTGAAGAATATACACACTGGCCATATGTTGTTTTGGTGCAATGTGTTAGGATCGTTTCAGAGGATGTTGAACAATATTTGGTTTGTCCTCGTGATAAAGTGGCTAGACAGGTCAACTGCACACAGCGAGGGTATACGCATATCCTCACCAATGAAGTAAGTAAAAGGTTGGAATACTTTGAAGAAGTGGACTCGACTTTATGAAAGAGAAATATTGGAAACCACATTGACATGAATGACATCCCTCTCATTAATTTGTACATAGAAACATAGAAGGTTTCACAAAGTGCTTAGATCTTACTTTTGTACATATATAATAGTTGAGCTTCAAAGAGTATTAAGGTATTGTGTGATCTTATTAACTAAAGAGACATTTAATTTAAGATGGCGGGTCTTTATGGAGGACCAGTTTTGTTGATTAAATCAGAGAATGTATTTGGATGTATACAATAAAATATTATGTCTATAGTCCTACATTTAGACTTTGTTGAGCTGTTGAAGACGCAGGTCTAGTAGAGTTGTTCTTGATGTGCGCATTTATAACTATATTAATTATGTGAAGAAAGGAGATCCTCTATAAAATTGTGTGGTTGAGTAACATTGTCATCAATACATAATGTATAAATATAAATAAATTTGAGCTAATTAATATATAAATATCATCGCACTATCACTTCCCACGGTTTAGCATTGATATATTATAGTATTGATTTATTCTGTTGCAAACAAGAGAGACAAGTTTCAAATGCAAGAGGGAGAAATGTTCATGGAGATGTGATTCTAAGAGACTATTCCAATACACTGTTAGCAGAGAACAAATGCACGGCTAAAGGTGATGGGAGGAAGAAGTTACAGGTATTAAACCAAGGGTAGAGGGTGGCGAATTCCAAGAAAACTGTAGTTACAAGGTCAAAATAAGGGGAAAATAGGGAGGGAAATAACCATTTAGTGGCAGCTAACAACAGGTAGCGTTTCTATGTTAGACAATCATATGAAGAATATTCAACACACCGGGCCCCTTGAACCGATAGTAGGTTTATTTGAGGGGTCGTGGAAATAACTAACTTAAAGAAGGTTTTCCTCAACCACACGTGTTAATTGTGGTGCTGGCAAGTGCTGAGGTGAGTGACGTAGCTAGAGATGTACAAGCCACCAAAGGAGGTGTTTCCAGAATTGTGGTGGTGAGATACAAAGCAGGATGGTCGGCCGAGGAGATGTGAAACAATATGTGAGATGGGACCCATTCTTGTATTGGCACAATGTGAATCATGGCGTGCACTTTCAAGTGCTATGGGGGAGGGGCGGGGGTAAATCCATGACAGGACTATTAGTCAGTCACACCATGAATAAAAGTATCAATGGGAAGAGAGTAGATGGATGCAATATGTTTTCAGAAGCTTGGCAAGAATTTGGGTACCACAGAAATCTAGGCAAGATATTGAGACACGCTTGAGAGGTGCATCCTATTATATCACCAACATGATATTGGCCTTGACTTCTTGGTCTTGAGAGGTACCTACGAGCTACGCAACAGCGGAGTATCTTTGTTCTGAGTGAGGCATTGGATAAGCCATGAAGCTGTATTTGTATGTTGGTTGCTTAAGAAAGTGTGATAGAACGTAGGAAATTAGATTGTTGTAAAGAGGGTAATTCATAAATAAATGTTTTCCAGCGAGTAAGAACTTCTATTGGAAGAAGTCAGTTCTAATTAAGTCCGAACTTCCATTAGTGCAGAAGATATTTTGCCCAGGAGACAACTGGAGTGAGCCAAAAACACAGCTAGTAGATTTGTGCAATGGCTGAGAGAACGTTGCGTTTAGTGGGTAAAGTTTCACAATATTAATATTACATGAAAATATACCACAGGTAGTCGTCCATTGAAGACCAGGAATTCTACACTAATGCTGTTTTTGACTGAGCAATTAAATGGGTTTCTCCCAGTGTTTTTCTATTACAGATTGTAGGAGCTGAAGAGAGCTAATTTCTATTTTCAAAGCCGTCTTTTGATAGCAGTTAATTGAATTCCATTTTAACTTAAGTGTTTCTCTGTCCGTATCAGATCCAGTGATGATATCATCCAAAAATGTTTGATATTCTAGTACAGAGGCTTGGTGGAGGTAAAGATGCCCCTCATCTTGAAATAATTTGTGGAGTGTTCTTAGAGCCAGAAATAATGAGCTATACATATCAAACGTGGTTAGTTTGTTGAATAAAAGTGTGGTGGGATCGTCACACCAATAAATGAGTTGGAATTTTTGATCGTCCGAGTGAACTTTGATTGGGTGATACATCTGGTGAATTTTACACAATAACACAAAATAATGTCACCAAAAGTGAAAAATAACGTCACAAATATTATTTTGGAATTTGTTCCAGGAAATAGTCTGTCATTAAAAGACACATAAGTTGAGGTATAAGAATTAGAATCAAACATTACCTGAAGATTCGTTGTGGCTATATTTTTTTAATCGCTCTTTTGAGGTAGAAAGTAGTGTGGTATGTCTGAATAGGGGATGGTGTCAAACAAATTGGACTGGAGTTAAAATAATCTTGCGTGAATTCTGAGTGCACACATTTGAGTTGAAGCTATGTTTTCAGTTAATTTTCCAGAGAGTTAAATCTGTGTTTTAAATTAATGTCTGATGCTCCAAGAGGGTGGTGATTTTTTTAATAAAATTCGCTAAACATACCATTTGGTGTCATAACATAAAAGAGTGGAGACAAAATGGTCTCCACATACCACTTCTTGTTTATTTGGGCCTGATACATATGGTGATTATTCGGCTTGCCAAATCATTGTAGATATTATTTAAGTTAATGATCCTAAGTTGATAGGAGAGTCACTAAACCACTAAAATCATTTATTTTATTGTTGAGTGATAATGGCAAAGAGGGAGTGGTGCCCATAATTACAAACCAAAAAACTGATCCTAAAACAACTGGCAAGCTAGGGTCGAGAGTTGGTCGATCACTATTAAAAGCGTTGTCAAAGAGATCAGCTCCAATAAATATGTCAATTGGACCAGGGATATCAAACATATGGTCAGCTAAACTAAAAACTTTGGGTTTCTATTTGCTATTAGGGTCCATGTGTAATTATTTTGTCCAAGGATGTTACTGGATGTGAACAAGCCAGAATAGTGCTAATGATGGAGGGAAAATCTGTGTGTGTCATTCCCTTAGTAATTTCATGACAGAGAGATATGCCATTTATGCCTTGTGACAAGTGGGACTGAGAGTTATTCAACATCTGAGCACAGATCACAGTGATAAAATGCACTAAGTTGCATAATCTAGAGCCCCAACACAATTTGTGGAAAACCAAAGGGAGTATTGAGTTGAACAAGAGTAGTTGCTAAAAGCACTGTGGTCTTTGGTTGGTTTGTAAGACCAATAAAGGAAATTGGGGGAATATTATCCCCCGAATGGTCTTGATGAAGGTATTTTTTTGTCTGGTGAAAGTCGTGACCCTGCCTTGCTATGATCTTGGACCTGAGGAGGAGGTCAAGTGAAGTAATGTGTGGTGTATTTTGTTGGAGTGTGTGCAGGTTCGCGTTGATTTACAGTCTCATTTCTGAGACAATTAAGACAAGATTTACTATGACGCACAAAGTCAAACAGTTTTGAGAAGTCTTATTTAGAAACTTAGTGCACTGACATATACGGTAAGTTCTTTGATTTCAAAAGACACAATTCTTTAAAGTTTTGCCCAAGCCAATCGGTAAGGCAGTAGGGGTCAGTTAAGTATATTGAAGTCTTGAACTACATAGTTGATACTGTGAAGTGACACACGTGTTTTATGAAGGTTGAGAATGTATCGTAGTAAATATGGAGAATATGCTGGATTCCCTTTATAGGTATAAAATTAACTCAAGTGCATTTTGAACTAAACCCACAAGAATTTTCAAACCACTTTCGCGTTTTGTGATCCAACTTTTGCGAAGAGAGTCTAGTAAGCGCCTTTCTTTTTTAATGTCATAATCTAGGGAAACCAAAATTTGGATATTTTCAGAGTGGTTAGCCAAGAAATGGCTTGGATTGATTAGAGACCCATGACAAATATAGGGAAGGACCAACATCTTTTCTAGACTAAAAGAAACTAGTCGGTGCACCTTGTGATATATTTTGAAAATCAGGTTCCAATTGGGAATGATTGATATTCATTCAAAATAGATAGGCTTTAAATGGCCTTGAGAGAATCGCCTTGAAGGGAACTTAAAAATATTGAAACTTTTTTACAGGGGTCAACAACGTATTTGAGTGGACTATAGTTTCAAACATATTAAGGAATCCCATTCTTTGTTGCAAGTTCCCATTAAAAGTAGACAAATTCAACGTAGGCAACCGTAATGCATGCGTGCGAACAACAGTAGGGTTGGAGATAACAACGTTGGTATTAAAAATTGTTTCCTAAATAGCTGGAATTAATACGTTAATTCTACAATCAATTGTTGTGTGTGGATCTAAGATGGAGTCTTGCACAGTGTGGACTCAAATTTCGCCAAAGTCTTTGGGATCAGATTCTAGAAACTGATCAAGAATATTTCTGAACTCTATGGTTTTCAATTTAGCTTATTTTTTAATAGATATATATATTAATAGATATAGATATTAATCTTTGAGTTTGTTTGTTATTTAATTGTTAAAGTTCTTCAAAAGACTCAATGTAGTAGTTAATTGTGGTCAACTTAATACAAACTAAGCCACTTTCGCATTGAAATGTACTAAGCTTCATAGTTAGGTCCAACGAATTAGTTGCACCGTGAGAAAAATGAGCGGTCTGAGAATTCTAGTTTTAGATCAAATTAAAACAACAATTCAACTATAACAAAACAAGAACCCCTCAGCAAGTGTTTGTACGAGCAAATTAAAATTAAAATTTATTAAATTTGCATCAATATATTTCTTGAGTAATATTATTTGAGTAATCATTAAATAATATAACACTTGAGACTTGTAAGAGATAAAATAAATAAACAAACACACGCGACTATTTACTGTTGATAAACTACAACAACAAATAGTTTTTAAATAATTTTAACAATGATTTAGCAAGGCAAGAAAAAATAATGTTATTTCCATAGCACGTGAATAGTAATGTATGTGTGATCTTATTAAACGAAGATACATTTAATTTAAGGTAGCAAGAAAGTTCTGGAGGACCCGTTTCATTGATTAAAATAGAGAATGGATTTAGAACACTAAATATGAACAAATAAATTAAAAACATGAATAAGTTTGAGCTAATTAACATATAAATACCGTCGGACTATCACTTCCCACGATGTACTAATGGTAGAGGCATCGTGGAAGGTGCACACGATATTTGAATTCACGACACGAGCGCGCAGGACGACCACAGTTTTCAGTTCTTGCAGGGAAAATTGGAGCAGCATCATGTTTACCGAGATCAAATACTCGAAAATCCAATAAAACATAACTCACCATCTCTCGTAAACTACTTGGAAAATCACAGTAGTTTTTTTCAGAATTCGTTATAAAAACTTTAAAATACATGAGGATTTTATTAAATTCTCATATTCCAATTGTCTTGCTTTGAAAAAATTGTTTTCTTATTAAAGAACAATAATGAAGTTTTTATTGCAGACATATTTTCACTTTCTGTAAAAGTTTTTCCCTAATTGAGATAGATGGCTAGTTAAAGTGTACGAAATGATCATTATGAACTGAATTTTATTTTTATATAAGACTCATACCTTTAACACCAATACTTTTTACAGTTTAATGTTTTTATGAAAGGAAATTGAGATAAAATTAAAAAACCATTAAATTGAAATATATTAAGGTGGTCGCCTCAGTCAGTGAGAAAGTATAAATCGCTGTCTGGCTTAATATACAAAGGTATTTGTGCATCTTCTATAACTACATGTATATTCCTTCTAAGCTTATGCTCCCTTTCTCCCTTCACCAACAATCACCCTTTAATCCTGTATGTGAGAAAGACGGTAAAGAAAACTACTAGACGTTTATTTCAAGGTAAAAGGAGATTTCTCTGCTAGCTCACAAATATCTTAAAATGTTATGTTGTGAGCATGTCAAAAAAGATATTTATTTGTTTAAGGAAGGCTAAATATAGAGAAAGCCCTTTTTCAACAAGCCAAGTTGCAGTCATAGCTGCGCAAATATGCTCAAAAATGTGTTTAAAATGAGCTAGTGTATCATATTCCGCAATTTTTATATTAATAAAACTTAAATTAGGGGGTTGTTGAGGTAAAAAAAAAAACTGTTGGAATCTCCTGTATTTTTGGCATGAACCATGGTTTGGAATAATTCATCAGAGAATTAAATATTACGTTAGAGCTGAACGTCTGCACAGCAATTTCTCGCAAGCCGAGGCGGTCTCCTTAATAGCACAGTTCATCTCTTTGTTAGATAACGAGCGGAACCAAATTAATTAATTAATTAATTAGTTACAATTAAGAGGCCACTCACGGGGTTCCTAGAGAGTACAAATAATGTTCCTCCCACCGAGTACTCTCATAACGTCCTTCTGAAACCACCAATTTCCCCTCCCCCCCTTCTCCAACCACTCAAACCCTCTAGCTGGATTTACACTCCTCAAACACGCAGTTAAAGAGGTTTATTTGTCATCTAATGCGTTGTTATCGTCCGTCATACGTCAGCAAACAATGGCGCCATCAAACGCAGTGGCGAGAGAATGAACTAGCGCAGAAATATATTGCTTCGCCTCTAGAGCCAAACAATACAGAAATTATCGCATATTTGACTCTAGTCTGGTATGGCGAGGTTCGTTACCGATCGACTGTGGGGACGATGTTTTCCAAAATATTGATTATGTTACCAAGAAAATAAATTTTAAAGTGGATAGTGGATAACAAAAAATTAAACTGAATATATATATATATATATATTTTTCATATTACCCTAAAGGTATTCTGCATCCTTTCTTTGGTAGTGGAGTTGGCTGCTTCTGGTAATCTGGCCATACACGCTTTAGTCCGAGTCCGATTACATCAATAAATCAAATTTGTTTCGCACGAACCAGACCCCAAAGAAATCCGATCATGTGTGGCTGGTCAGAGGATCAGATTTGGTGGTCCGGCCCGTGGGATCAAGGGGATCACATTAGATCATGTATGTGGTCAGAGCCGAGACCGTATGTGTAATGTAATATTTTTAACCCCACACTCTAAAAGCCTATTTAAATATTCCTGTTAATTCGTTCAGCATTGAGTTAGATAAATATATAGGATATATATCACACCTTTGTGATTATATTCCTACAAGGATATAAAGATCCAATACATCAACATCTCTGGGTATAAAAATATTTCTCAATATCTCGGAAAATATTGTTATTAAAGTATATTTTTCTCTTTAACTCATCAATTATAGGTTGTTTCGTATCTCAAAGAGTTGCAGAGATGTGATCAAAATTGGAGATATTAGCTTATTCAAAGAAGCTTATAAGTAATTTTTATGTAAATTTTAAATGTGGCATTTTGTTTTTTATTTGTAATATTAAAAAATTAAAATTGTTAGAACAGATTTTGATTAAATCGTTGTTTTCTCTTTTTTCCCTTAATTTTAGGGTTAAATAGATAGTCTAGAAAAAAATTGGGAAAACATAGTTAAAGAGTTACAAACCAAGTTTTAGCCCGATCGGTAAAATGATGAATATAGGTTTAGTAACAGACAACCCGACTAATAGACAGATAAGATTACAAAACAACTTTTTTGGGTTAATTGAGGGTCGTGGAACGTATATATGCATCAAAATCTCGCATTCGTTATTTAACGATCGCAGTACTTCCTAGGGACCACGATATAATAAAATATTATATTTGTATTAAATTCACTTCTTGTTATTTCGTCCGACATCTTATCTCAGTTAGTAGCGTTACTATCTATTGAGCTTGGGGTCCTGGGTTCGATTCCCGGCATGGCTGAAAAATGTATCATTGTTGAAGTGTGTGTTTACCCTTTTACAGAGATGAATTAACGGCCGGGGGTTGGATGTTGTGTCTGTTCTAGATTTAAGTTAATTAATAAGTCATGTGCTGATATAATCAGCAAGTTCAGAAAGTGGATGATAAATACTTAAAATAAGTGAATATCTCTTATTTTTTTGATAAAGATGCTAACTATTGTGTATACTTTTTAGTTTTTTTCGTATCAAGAGAAAGTATTGTAACCGTGAACACTTTTCAACCTTGGGATTATGATGAGTCTTTACGTTGTATATGTGTCCGAAACCAAAAAAGCTGAATTTTCATATTTGTCCGACACCATGTCGTCTGTCCATCCGTCCGTCCGTCTGTCTCTGGCCACAGATCTAAAACAATTTAATATCTAGATGTTAAAGGGCAATACTTCAGGATTACCATTTATTTTGATACTAACCCTCAATTTAAGATGTGTTTATGTGTGATATTTTTTATTTCAAACTTTTTTAATGGTTTTAAAAATTTTGTTTAAAATGTATATCTATGGAATGTTTTACTCAACGAATAAAAGTTTATACCTGTTTTTTGGAGGAAAATTCGTTTAAGGCTAGTTTACTAATGACTGTATTTTAAAAGTTTGCTCATTTAAAAAAAGTTGTTGTAGGAGTTTGGTTAAGATGGGTATCTGTTAAGTTGTTTACATTATTGGTAATTATAGGCTTATATAGTTTATAGGCTATTTATTTTTCTACAAAAAGTCATTTTAAAATAATTTACTGATGACTGATTCTTGTAAAATTATAATATTTTTTTGAAAATTTATGTAACAATTTTGTTCAAAATTGGTATTAGGTGAACTTATTACATGATTAATAATAATGTATGTTTATTTTTCTAAAATAAATTGTTTTAAGGGTAGTTTACTTAAGACAATTTATTTTTTTAAATGCATATAAGTGTTCAAAATTGGTCTTGAAGATTGAGTTCAAAATTTTTATTTTCATGATGAATAATAATGAATAATTATTTTTACAAATTAAAAATAAGTTCGTAGTATTTTACGAATAACTAATTTTTAAAAACTCAAAATTTTCAGAAATATTTAAACAATTTGGCTTTAAAATTTACATATTATATAACGAGTGTTTATTGTGATTATCAAGATGATGTGTTGGTTTTTATGAAAAAACTTACATAAGGGCAGTAAACTGAAAATATATTTCGAACATTTTTTCCTAGCTATAATATACTAGGAGAAAGTCTGTGTGATTATGTCTTACCAATTATTTTGGAATGTGAAACTAATTAATCTCTAACTTGTTTTGCGTTCCAGATTTTAATTTTGTTGAATGCTGGTTTTTTATTATTAGTTTATTTTCTATGCCTATTTATTTATTCAACATTTTCTAACGCTGTTCCGAATTTAATTTAATTGTATGTATTGATAAGGTCGCGTTTTAAAACTGTTCACCAGGTATGTAATTCGTTTTGAGCTGTATTTATATTTGAAATGTGCTTAATTTATCCCACTGGCTTAATTATCAACCTCTTAATTAATTTGGTATTCTGTAGAATGTATGTTGTCACAAAGAAAGTGTTGTATTCGTGAACATTTTTTACCTTGATAATAAGAGAGATTTCGTTGTTTGATATGTCCTTGAACCCAAAATGTGTATCTATCAATAATTATTATATCTCCACCCCTTTCCTTATACAATGATATTGGTTGAAAGGGATATAATGATTAGGCGAAACCATGATTTTAACTCTAGCTAGACCTAAAGTTTAGTATAGTTTGAATGCTTTTGGAACATTTAAAATTACTTGAAAATTGTTCTTACTATTTTGTGAAAATTTGTATTTTGGGTGTGTTCTACTCAAAAAATAATATTGTGTGGGTATTTTTTGTTAATAATTTAAGATTTGGGTGTTTATTAATTTATAAAAAAGAAATTAAGATCTCTATTTTGTTTAGAATGTATGTAGTCATAGTGTTTCAGGTGCGTAGCAAATAATATGATTGCTTTTCCATGGAAAACTTGTGGAAGGCTAGTTTACAGGTAGCCGATTTTTCATAATGTTGTTCTAAGCTACAATGAGAAAACATACGGTTTTTTCATATTATTTTATATTTAATGGGTATTAAATTATGTTGAATTATTCGTATTATTTGTTTATATATTAGTTGATTAAAATTAAATAGCACAAAGATGAATATATATATAATTTTTTAGAAAGCCAATTTGGTTAGTTAAAATGATTGATAATACTAGTATGTTAACAACTTAGAACCAGAACAACAAAATGTTTCAACAATTTTCTATTCTTAAAAATAATTGTTAACGCAATGCTACAATCTTATGTATCGTGTAAAGTACTCCCTTGATACTAATTGGGAACAATTTCTGCCTAAAGCTTTTGATGTGTACTGATATATAGGGAATCATTGAAGCTCGTGAAAGTAAGAAACCGCTACTTTGTTTCAATTGCTCGGTGTTTGGCAGTGATAGGTCTAAACAGTTTTCCACTTTATATACATTCAAATGCTGGTGCATTTCCTCTCGGTTATATCTTTATCATCCATACTCTATTATTGTAGCAAAACGCGAACAGTTTGAACGGATAGATAGACGCGGTGCACACATACACCCACTTTTTAATTTAGTTATTCATTAATTTTTCTAACATATTTTGAAAGTGGTACACTCTCTTTGAGCTTATTTGTAATCCTTTATTTAAAGAATATCGTATAACCCGAACGGGTAGTAATACGTGGTGCTAAGTATTATTTAAGGGATGATAATCACGATCTTTAAACAATAGAGAGGGATGGAGGGCTAAGTACGAATTACTAAAGCGAATAAACTCTGGAGTATCCCAACAAAGATAAAGGACAACCTGAATTTGTTACAATGTCGGTACTATGACACCCGATTATACAAACGTATTGAACCAGGAGTTTTAATGAGTTAAATAGTAAAGCTACTTTATTTGTTAGATACGGTGTTAGCTGCATATACAAATCATATTATGTTAATTTAAAAATGACACATGCACGAAGGAGTCGAAACTGGTATCTTTGACTTAGTACACCAATTCTCTAATAACTGAGCTATCCAGGAATCGCCCCGTGCCAAGGGCACAGACTCTCAACATCCGGGTTAAAATTGTTGCGCTCCTTCTGGCAGATTGAGTCCTTCACCACTAGGATCGCTGCGGCGAGTCCTATAATCACCAGCAGTGACACTAGCGAAGCCCAGTGTTGAAGATTCAAGCTGGCAAAAGGAGCTCAGCTAAAACCCATAAGGTTGAGTGTCTGTTTCTTGTTTGTCTGTGGCCCAGGGTCATTCTTCACTCATATCTTAAGGCAGAATTTGTTATGGGCGTGTGGAAATTGCCAGCTACAAATGTTTGATCAATTGATCGCCCGGGACAGCTCAGTCGTTAGAGTATTGACGTACTAATCCAAAGGTCTCAGGTTCGATTCTCGTTTTCAGATGTAATTTTTCAAATTACAGAATATGATATGTAGATATGGCTATAAGCGTAATTAACAATAGATCACACATTTGTAGCGGACAAGCTTCACACGTCCATCACAGAGACTGCCTTAAAATATGAAAGAAGGTTGATCCTGGGTACGGGACGACTCCTGGATAGGTTGGTGGTTAGAGTATAAAAGTACTAAGCCATAGGTCCTGGGTTCGATTCCCGTGCCCAAGTCTCATTTTTATATTTACAGAATAGATGTTTTTCAACTGAACTCAGCTTATTCTTTTCTATGCATGATTTGTAATAATAAAACCTCTAAAAGTGTTCTAGAGTTCAAGGATCTCACATCAATTAAATTGGTGTTCAAATTCCAGAGTGCCATCCAGGAGTGAGATTAAGTGGTGAGAAGTGGGTCCTGCTTCTACTGAATGGTTCGAATAAACTTGGCTCGCCAACTTGGAGTACAAAGTTTTACACCAAGTTGTTAATGTTGTTGTTGGTAGCTTTCACATTAACTGCTCTTGACCCACAGTGCCCTTCATTGAGGTAATTCAATACCAACCCACAAGTTAATTGCCTGAAATGTAGGCATCTAGCCATACTTCCATCGAGCTGCAAGCCAGAGAGGTCCACTAGTAGGATGGCTGACAATCCCTACTCACACCAATCTGGAACGAAACTAAATACTGTATGATCAGTATGATTTTAAAATTTGTTATTTTCGTTTGTTTAATCATTTGTATTAATACGTAAATAAACACATTTTGTGTTTGTATTTTTGAAAAGATATTGAATTTGAAATAGTATCAATATAATTTAAGAATGATTAGAAAATAAAATATAATAAATAGATTAAATTAATTTAGTTGTATGTATCACGTACCTGAAGCAATAACATTTAGTCGGTGACCTGGCGGTCTAGCGGTAAGGTGTCAGACTTCTATGCTGGTGGCCGGGGTTCAATCCTTGGTCCCGGCAAAGTTTTATCTGATTACCAAACCCTTCCTTCACCTCTGACAAGACATCTTGTGAATGTTAATGTGAGGAATGCCAGGCCTCCACCGTGGTTCGGATTCCACGTTAAACTGTAGGTCCTTCATTTCATCTCACAATCACCCTAACCATTACATATTAGCGTAAGTGCGTATAACCCGAACGGGTAGTTAGACGCGGTGCTAATAATAATAATAATAATAATAATAACATTTAATAATTTTACCATAAAAATTAACTACGTTTTTCATCTAAATAAAAAAATGTAGTAGTTATTGTGATGTTATTTTTATCACCTCTACTGTGATATTTAGAATAATATCATAATCAACAATACCTTGATACCATTTCTATAGATAATTTCATCGGTTGCAGGTAAGTTGCGGTCGTAAGAGTTGTCCACCGCTAAAGAGACAATTGAATTACTGCCCCACATGTTTAGAGCCACGTAGGAGTTGTGGCCCGGGCTGTTGACTTATGTGTTTGTTAGTGTACCGCTAGTAGTCGGTAATTAGATACCGTCCCTTCTATCCAAGACATAAAACAACACATTTTTATTTAGGTTCCATTCTGTATCAAGTATCGAGTGTTTTTGGCAATGGAGTTCATCACGGGTGAAAAATCTAAACCGCTGATCATTTATGAAGCCTACAAACTTCATTTTTATAAAACGCTGAAGGATGGTGTGCAACTGTAGCCAAGCTGTAAGAAGTCATGTAAGGGTTTTTTAAAGTTAACTTAAACAAATATTATAAATGAAAGCGACACCGATCACAATCATGTAAAATGCGGTTATAAAAGTACATAATTGGAAAAAACTGAGTAATACTCTTTAAATAAAAGTTGTAGAAGATATTTCTTCCACATCGGCAAAACAGATTAATTTGGAATTGAAACAAGGGGATGTCCCTATACCTTAACCGACAGGAATGTTACACTCACTCGACAAAATATGCATCGTGCTCGTTCGTGTGTGCATTCCTGGTTGCGTGCTAAGGACACACATGCTGCTTTGAATTCTATGAACATTATAACTAATATTGGTGAACAATCTGTGCTTGTGGATTATGAAATAACCTCTATATTTGGATTTACCACGCAACAAAATTTGAAAGTGTTGTGTGAAGTACAGAAGATTTATGTGGTTGGGACATTCAAAAGCTGACCTAAGTATTTCACCCAACTCTTTTCCATTCATGGTTTCAAAAATTATGTCTATTTAGCTTTGGTTTTTGTTGTGCTGCCCAACAGATGTAAGCTACGTATATATCTGAATTCCAATAAGTAGTTCGTCACTGCATTTCACTCGGTACGGTGAGTTCTTCGTCCGAAGTTTTTATAGACTTTGAATCAGCAATCAACAATGCATTAGAGAAAGTCTGGCCTTATGCAGAAATAATAGGTCACCGATTTTACCTTTAGACCAAGTTGGGGTTTAAACTCTAAGACTCACCAAAGTCTATAACACTAATTCCAACATTCCAGAGAGTTTTTTTTTAACTTTTTAGCTGACTGTTCTAAGTTCCAATGACGTTATTGACCGCTTTACTGACGACTTTATGGCAGTTCAGCCGTCAGTTGATGCAAGGATTGTGCAGTTCATCAACTACATATTTAAAAACTACATTTCTTCTGAGGTTTTGCTTGCCCCTATAATTTGGGCTGTTTTCTTCCACCTGCAACCGAACCACTAATAGTTGGGAAAGTTCCCAATCCAATTGAACAGTTCGTTCTAAAGTGACCATCCCGACATCTACAGCCTCGTTGACATATTACTTGACGTTCAAACCGAGACGTACGTCAAATGCAGGAGTAAGGTTTTAAGAAGGACAAAAAAAAATGAAAGAGAAGCATTTATTAGAAAACAATTGGAAAATCTCGGGCAAAACGAAATAGAGCGGTGTAGCTTCGTAAAAATATTGAGCTTCAAGTTTTTGCTAAGCAATTGGACGACAAGAACTGAGGAAGTTTGGACATTACGAGGGATGTCGACACGATACGATCATAGTTTCTATCTGTAATTTAACACAGGATGGTAGAAAGCACACTGATAATTAGGGGGATGCAACTCATACCTCTCTCTGAAGTTACTGAGCCGCAACTCGTACGCGATTTCAAGATTAGACCACAACTCACCTACACAGATTGTATCCTATTTGAATAGAACATTTTTTAAAGAAAAACAAATGACTGAAAGACTTTTTATACTTGATTTTTTTAGATACGGGCTAAAATGTGCCATAATGGAAAAAAAATTGAAAAATGTATAAAACTGACCAATAATACAAATGTAACTAGGTATAAAGTTCACCGCAGTTGCAATGTGCAGCTGGAAGATATTTTTATGGCAGGAAGTGTAAAAATGTGCTCATTAGAAGAGACAGCCTAAGAAAATGTATTCATGTCATCCAGCATGTCTTTAATGGTTGAGACCAACCAATCCTAAAATTGATATGAAAAATAAATTTAGCATGAATTGTCATTAAAAGATTTGTAACTATTTTAACTTTAATCTTAAAACATTTTCTTTTAAAATTAAATTGAAAAACTTATCCTTATATTATACGTAAAAATTATATACATGATTTTTTAAATAATTAACATAATTACTATTTGTTTTTTTCTTTAAAACAATTACCGTAATTTATTACCTCAATAATTTTGTAAATACACTAACTTCACTTTATTTAATGTAAAATTAGAAATGGGATTAGTGATTACACAGGAATTACGTAAGAATGAAATTTCTATATTAAGAAAACATTAAATTATTTATCATTGAACTAATTATAAATTGTTTACTGTATGTTCATTACATTTTATTTTTAATTGTATTCACATTCAGGTTAAGTGAAGGAAAGTAGTTCGATCACAATTCAGGTGCTCATTTACATCTTTTGTTTAAGAATAGGCTTTTTTTTATATATAAACCATTAATATTTATACTACACAATTAAAAGTTGACAACAACAAAACTTCAATTTTGTTACATTATTAGAATTAATATTTCGTAAATTTGAATATTCTACCAACATGAAAGTACCCAAAAACTGCATACACAGAAAAAACAGTTTTGTATAGGTTACAACAAATTTAATGTTGACTACAAATTTAGTTTGATCAAAACAAAATGATTTTGTAGTCCCCATTATATTTTGGTAGCCTGTACAAAACTGTTTTCTCTGTATACTCGTGGGTTCTAAACAACACCAGCAATATATCGCTTGGAGCGCTTCCATAGGTAGTTTAAGTGAAAAAAGAAGTAGCGCGTGTGTTTATACCGAAATGAGAGATGATTAAAATAAAATGATGCATTTCTAATATTGTTGCCAAATGTAGCCCACACAGCGTAGCAATGGTCATTTGATGCCAAATGGTCACGTGGATATTTAAAAAAAAATAATTATTTGAATCTTTAAAACTGGATCACTTTTTAAAATTCGGGATTTTTTCCAGCTCACTTAGAGATACGGGAGAGTATTAAAAACCTGGTGGTAAGTCACGAGATTATAATGCTCATTACAGGTCCAGACTCAGCTTCTTAAGTTGTCAGACTTGTCATCGAAGTAGGATCACTTAGATCTGAGTTAATCCTCCCATATCGGTGGACACTGACTAATTAAAGAAATAAGTAGGCATCCTTTTTAATTTTCAGATATATGGATAAAAATTATTGTAGAGATAAAATGAGACTGTTATATTGAAAATGAATTTAAATTAATTTTCTTAGGGTGTAAAAAGTTTCCTTAAATAGTTACTTATAATATATTCAAGTAATTTCCGTTAACTTTTCTGTATCTATACACTATTTAAATTGTTCCCTTTACGTGTTTATATTTATCTGTCCCATCATTACCCTATTTCCTTTATCTACCACTTGTTTACTTGCTTTCTCTTTTAGGAAGTTGCGTTGCGCGTTTCTCACTTCCTTCTAAAGAGTTCAGATGGATCGAGATCTCATTTGAGGAAATGTACGATAAAGACATATTTTCTTCAAGATGTAGCCATTACGTCATTGAGTGGTGACAGTGATATATGCTACTATCTGTTTTCCTCTTTTCATTGCGGTCATAATTTGTATGTTCCTTATATTTGATTTCATACATCTTTTCTGTAATGACTAGTATGTGTAAAATTGCTGTTTTAGTATTATTTATTTATATATTTAGATGTTTAGTGATCTAGTATCAAAACACTCATCGAAATTGTTTAACGTAAATTAATCTCAACAATGAAGCTATGAGCTATGTTTCTTGCGCCAATTTAAAGGAATTATTAACATCAACCATTATTCGTCACCTGGACTGTCGTTGCATCAAAGGGGTTCTCTATAGCTCTCCACAACAATGGGAATACTCTGCAATTTAATTTATGTATAAATAAAGAGCCAATAATAAGTTTAAGCCCGCGGGTTTCACAATGGGAATGTACTTGTGGAGTCAGAATACGCCTGGCATGATACTACCATCACGTCATCTCAAACAAGAACGTTTCATATTTGAGAAGAAAATAATAAATATCATTTTACCTTATTTTTGGTTAATCTGATTGTTGACGATTTACGAAAACTACCTGTGGAAGACCACCAGCAAACAGAAGTTTAAACAAAATCCTACAGAGCTCACCACGTGCTAGTTTAATTCTGGAAACTATTTATTTTTCTATTTTTATTTAAAGTTATTTGTTTATATGCTTCTTACGTGATTATTATAATAATGACTAACAGCTTATATGTTTTATGTTTAATTGTTTAATAGTTAGTAATGTAAATTTAAATATCTCAATCACCTGGTACCGGTACGAATGTAAGTTCAGAAAGCTTCGTGCAAGATCGGGATGGCCTTTTAGACATTTCCTGGATACGGATCTGTCCATAATATATAAAGAAAATAGGGAACCTTTGATTTGACAGACTGAATGTTATTTTAGGTCAGTTACGTTGACATTGAGTTTTGGATTTATGATATCTCTTGTTTAAACGAACGAATAAATTTGTGTTTTTATTTTGTTATTTAAGATTATTTATTTTGGAATGTAATGTCAAAATTAATCATCATTATTCTTATTAATGTAATATTAAAAAATATTTTTGAGCGGTGAGTTTAATATGACAGTGTTTGCAAAAGTTATATAAAACTCGGTGATATCTTTCGAATCATCAACAAAGAATTTTAATATATGAGGAAAATTTGATTTGTAGATCCATAGTACGTAAAGTAGCCTACATTGTCAAACCTACCAGCAAAGTATTTCACCAAAAATCAACATTCGCTGGTAAGCGTCTAATTTTGATCAACTTTCGCCATTCTCGCTAGATATTCTCCAAACGCAATTTGTAAAAGACTTAGCAACTACATTTGAGAAAATTAATTCTATCATTAATTGCTATGGAAAAACCAACTTTCATAAACATTTGTATGCACCCCAGATGTGACTCAGATTAAACTCTTATTTATCACTTAATTTACAAACTGATATTAGTCAAATTAAGTGGCTACCATGTTGATAGCAGCTTATGCATTCTCCTTGTAGTTATCTTGAAGAATATGAAGGAACGCTGTTAAACTCACTTAAACTTTATTTTAAGCCACTCAAAGAACTTTAATTAATGAAATTTGCCAGTGAAAGAATCCTTATTATTATTTTCTCTACACATTAAGCTATATATTATTATTTTTAATAAATTATTAATATTTGTGTTTATTTCTTCGTAGGAAAACTGTTAATAAACGTCGTCATGGTAACGGCACACCAGAAATTTCATTGAAGACACGGTTTATAGTTTGTAAGAGGGTATTATATTATAATGTGTTGTGAAATGAATTTAATGTTTGGAATCATATAGAATGTTTGTTGTCACGCAGATGTCGTCAAAGGCCTTTTTAAAAGTGTTTTATGTAGAATTATTGTTTGTGGTAATCCTTCATCTTTTAAAACAATCAAACAAAGCAAAGACTATTTAGAAAACAAGACCCACTTGATTTACAATAGTTAATAGGATTACCACTAGATTGCTACAATATACAGCCTGGGTATTTAAGCACGAATTACTATATTCTGATACACTCCCTTGACGAGCTTTTGCAAAAATGTTTCTAATGTCATAGTGGCATCATTGAAAAAATACATATTTATATTTGTGTATATGAGCCAACACACTAAGCACACAAATAAACAAAATTAATTCACCACTTCAAGTTACCAAATCAGCACATAATCGTTGGAAAAACCTCACGGGGTAATGGCTTAGTAATGAGGTCGGTAAGCTGATCCTTTGATGCGGTGTATCGCAGCTCAATGTCCCCGTGTTCAAATCGCTCCCAGATGTAGTTGTAGCGAATGTATATGTTCTTGGTACGCTTGTGGTAGTCCAGATTCTTCACAAGTTTTATAAAACTTTGATTGTCAACAAAGATCACCGTTGGTAAAGAAGCTTCTTCAAAGATGTCCATGAACATAGCTCTAAGCTGAGCCTGCCATATATTCAGCTTCGGTGGCTGTTTGCTGCCTAGTACTGCTCAAAATATTAGGACCATCCGAGAAATTGAATATATAACTCGTTGTCGATCGTCTTATTTCAAGGTCTCCAGCATAATCGGAGTCTAAATATCCCACAATCGTAATTGGTTCCTCGGAATTTCGATACATGACTCCATAGTTTGATGTAATTCTGAGATATTTGATAATTTTCTTGATACTTTTCTAGGGGTTTTTGTTAAAGTTATCGCTATATTTACTTACCTATCCCACTGCAAAAGCTATATCAGGGCAACTAACCGTGAAAATAAATATTAATGTGCCAACTGCTTCCCTGTATGGTACGTGCTTCATTTATTGGTCTTCTACTTCGGCTTGTAAGCGAATACTGGTATCTGCATGCACGCTACAAGAATTAGCGTCCTGAAGATTGAATCTTTTGGCAATCTGGTGTATGTAGGTTGATTGTCCAATTAAGAGTGTGCCATTTTCTCTGTTGTAGCGTATCTTCATCCCCACAAATAATTCTACTGATGATGTTGTGATCTCAAAACCCTTCTGCTACTCATTGATTACAATATTACATGATGTTTTATTCAGCCTCGTCACAAGACCATCGTCGACAAAAAGGATTAGAAAGACACGATTTCCCTTACCATCGGCTTTGTAGATACACTTGTCCTCAATAAATTTCCTGAAGCAAAAATCCTTTATGAATTGGTCGAACTTACGGTTCCAACATCGTGACGATTGCTTCAGACCGTAAAGACTTTTATTGAGTTTACAAACAACATTAGAATCCACCTGTATCCCTTCTGGAGGACTCGTGTATATCTCCTCTTCAAGATCTTTACTAAAGAATGAGGTTTTGACAACAAATTGGGTTAGTTCATAGTCAAATCTAACTACAATAGAGAGGAGCAATTTATTCGAATCATAGCGATTTTTGGGGGGAAATGTTTAATTGGAGTCTTTTATCAACTTTTATGTTCCCTTTTGCACACAAACGTGCTTTGTATCTCGTAATCTCACCCGAAGAATTTATTTTTATTTTAAATACCCATTTTGAGCCGATGAGTTTCTTCCCTTCAGGTATTGATATAATTGTACATGTGTCATTTTTCTCTAAGGCATCAACTTCCTCTTTCATAGCAGTTTCCCAGTTGAGTTTGTCCAGGTATGTAATAGCTTCAGAATAGATACTAGGAGTATATTTCTCAACGCAGAGAAGATCCTCAATAAATCTTGCAGGTGGCTTTAAAACACTACGAGATCTGAGGTTATGGGTAGGCCTAGACATTTTGTGTGATTCATTCTTTTGAAGAATTTCTTCCAGTGGCTCACCTGGCTCTGACTCTGGGGATGTTTTCTTAGTCTCGTAGTCTTCTTGGCTCTTGACTTCAGCTTCTTCATCACAGTCAATTTTCTTGGGCACGTAGTTTTTTAAAGCCTTGTTGTGCTTCATTGAAGAGCACATTTCTTTATATTCTAATTTTCTTAGTGTCAGGATCGTACAGCCTGTAGATGGTAGAATTTCCATCATAGATTTCCTATCCAACATGTTTCTTCCATTTTTGACCAGCATATAGGCTTCACATACAAACGTTCTTACATGCGACAGCTGAGGCTTTTTGTCGGTCCACAGCTCCTAGGGGTGTGGAGTTATGTGCCTGCTTTGTAGGCGTATGGTTTAATATGTATACAGCACAATTTACAGCCTCCACCCAAAGCTCTTGAGGTAGGTCACTACTGCAAGACAACACCCGGGCACTCTCTATAATTGTACGCATATCTCTCTCTCTCTTTCTCTCTCTCTCTCTCTCTGAGCTAGAGTTTTGTTCAGGTGTGTATGGCACTGTCCCCTCAGCAATGATCCCTTTTGAGGCAAGAAAATCATAAAATTCCACATTGATGTACTCTATACCATTGGCTGTATGGAGTATTTGCACACTTCGTTTGTACTTTGATTCTACAATCTTACAAAAAAAATTGAAAGAATTGTAGTGTATCACTTTTATGTTTAATGAAAGGTACTACTCTATAGCCAGAGAAGTCATCTTTGAAAGTGACAAAGTACTTATCTCCTCCTATAGACTCGACTGGCATGACACCAAGGTCACTGTATATTAACTCACCAACTTTCATCTTCTGGTGGGTTGGGTTGTTGAACGGGATCTTGTGGTCCATTCCATATGCACAGCCAGGGTAAAAGAAATTGTCTACATCCCTGAGATCTACACCCTCAGATATGCCTTTTGAGACTAACTTCTTTAAAGCTCTAACATTTATTGGGCCGTGGCGTTCGTTCCATAGCTTCAAACTAGTCTGAGTGACAGAATTGCCTTCATTTGAGGTTAGAGTCTGAAAAAGCATTTTATACAGGGTATATGGCTGGCGTTCACCACAAGCGACCAACATTTCTTTTTCAAAAACTTCAACAAAATTGTCTGATTTTACAATTTTCAATCCTAGCGTGGTGATTTTTCCTTCATACATAAGATTATTTTTCAGGTCCGGAACAAATAGGACGTATTTAATGACCGAGTCATATCACTGACCATTCATCAACTTCCGAATCATCACATCACCTTTCCCTTTGACAAAAAGCTTGTAGTTGTCACCAAGACGCACAGAATAACCATCACTAACCTCTTCAAACTTGTCAAAGTAGTCTCTGTGCCATGTCGTATGGCTGGAAGCCCCACTATCCATGGTCCAGGTATTCTCGTCAGAAAAAGCAATACATGTATTTGCTTCCTCAACATTAAAGGCAGAAAAATTTGATTGGTCAGCTTTGCCTTTATCAGGAACTGGGCAATTTTTCTTCTCACTCCAGTAGTCACGGGCGAGGTGGCCTTTACTTTGGCAGTTATAGCAGGTAAGTTTTCTTATAGTTTGGTTACTTTGTTTTCCTGCTTAATAAATTCGTGGTTTGTGTCCACGAGATTTAGTTTCTTTGTTAGCTACTGAAGCTACGGAAGTTTCTTGCTCTTCCCCTTAGTCAAGCTTGCCTCTTCATCAATCAGACGTGATGTCAAATTGGCGATGGTTTGTTTGTCCTCCCTCATGGAAAGACAGGCCTGTCTGAAACTCTTATATTTCAGAGGTAGACTACTCCAGATATTGGTCATGATAGCTAGATCGCTGACTGAATCCCAACCTCTTTTATTTGTCGGGCAAGAGCTTCCACTTTGGCGATTTTTTGAGCCACTGAGTCGGCCGAGCTCCATTGACAATGATAGAAACGCTCATGTACTATCATTTTATTTGTTCATTATTTGTGATCGTAAATAGAATCTAGTTTGCTTAGAATTTCATAGGACGATTTACAATTTTCAATCAAGGCAATCTGACTAAGCTCTATTGCTGAGGTAAGGATAAACATAGCTACGGCGTCCCTTTGTTACCATAGGTCGAGTGCCTTATTTGCATTTTCAGTAGGCATAGCTTCCTCCCCTTTTGCGATTTTGAAAATACCTTTGAAGCGTAGAGTGCATGTCAACTGGAACTTCCACTGCTGGTAGTTACTACCATTAAATTTATTAACACTTGATATGGCGATCTTTTCTAGCGATCTTTTCTGACATTGTGACTAAATTTCAAGGCTAATACCAAGGCCTTATTCTTACAGAGACGGACTCTATTAGGTAAATAAACTTACTTGCGTACAATTACTTGAAGCTTCACTTTTTCGTTTAACTGATAAACATGAATGTTCCCGTGAGAATGTTCACTCAAATATTGTGACACTATACTTAATGTGCTCATTAAAAACAACTTTCTAGTGACGTTAACAGCCCCGGCAGTATGGATAATTCGAATACTACGAAACTGATTTGTTTTTTCTTTAGAGAGCCAACAACGCATTAGGAACTAATTTTGGGCCCATAACCTTTTAAAAGTGGTTTAAGTAGAGTTATTATTTGTGATAATTCTTCATCTTTTACAACAATCAAACAAAACAGAGATTACTTAAAAAACAAGACCCACTTGATTTAGATTAGTTAACAAGATTAACATCAACCTGCTACAATGTACAGCCTGGATATTTAGGCGCAAATTACTATATTCTGGCAGGTATTAACATACATTGGTTTTCGTTTATGACACAATATACATATCTCAACAGTAACAATAGTCCATGTCACATTATTAAAGTAACCATAGCTACCATTAGTGTGTACCACCGCGTCCTGAATTTCTATTTCTGTGTCTGTGAGTCCGATATTATACCTGGAGGTCCTGAGGTAAGCGACCTTATCTCCCGACAACATACTGAGTATAGTAAGACTATTAGCCAGCGTCCCTCGTGTTTGTAGCATGTCCTCTATATAAAGGACATCTACAAGCATGACAATAAAGCTACGAATGAAATAAAGGAATTAAAAGAAGAAAATTAAAACAAAAACTAATATATTCCTTTAGAAGGTAGAAGAAAATTAAAACTAATCTATTTCTTTATAATGTTAAAGAAAATGGCTTATGATGGACAGGATGCAGTCTGATATTATCACCATGCTTTCACGAGTCTTTCCGCAAGCATGGCAGCATGGTAGCTTGGCAGGTGTCTTGGCCGTTGGACGCACGAGATGGAAAAGATCTTCAGTATCGCCAGTCGACTCCTCAACCCTAAGACGCTGATTCCCTAGTGGCACTTCTGGGAAACACTATCCTATACCTCACCCTCGCCCCCTTAGCATCCGTTTGTGACGCCCACATTGAGCCCAGGGAGCGTTCCCAAAAAACAACCATGAGGTCACAAGAGAAACATAGTTTTTTATTTCAATTAAATTACAATGATATAGTAATACAACAGCACATTAAAGGCTTAATGAGCCTACGCTTAGTGTGGCAAAATATTGACTGAGCCACTATGACTTACAAAATATTATCCGCCCCACAAAGGGACGTTAGAGTGAATGTTAGACGTCTAAATTCAAATTTACCGCCCAAGGGTGCGCTTACATCCATAGACACAAGATGTCTGACATGTTTAGTTTTAATTGCCCATAGCATTAACTGAAGTATAAATTAATAAGAAAAAGTGCTCATAAAATTTAGCTTTACATTCCTACAAATATGTACAGAGATCCCAACAATGGCCGTTGAGTGCTAATCCTAAGTTATGAAGCATTACCTAATATTACAAACAAGTCTTATAAGTGTACAATAAGTTCCGCAACTTCCGTTGCGCTTATGATAACCTAACCTAACAATTTCATATAAAATACCTACATTACTGAGTGAATTTATATAGTCTAAAAATACCCAAGATAATATTAAACAATTACTAAGATCCGTTAAGATAAAGGCTCGGGCGCACCTACAGTTAATAAGACGTACTAAGTCAAACATGAATCCCCCTATAAAGTAACCATTATGAAACCGTGGTTCACCCACGGCAAATCAAATTAAAGTCCCCATTTTTAAACATGAAAAGAAGCACCAAACAGTAATTTAGAATAATATTCCTCCCATATTTAAAGCCAAAGAGAATTTTGATTAATATCCCCAAATATTAGTTATAACCAAGCGCCCTCACCTGGTAAGAGCCAGTGATACAATGAGTACCATACAAAATGACACCTGCAGTTATATAGTATAAACAGGTCTTAGAAGTTCTCAGTAGAGGGAGATAGGAAGGGAAATACATGGAACAAAAGGAAGGGTGAAGACTAGCGCTCTGGGCGTATCGCGGACATCCCAGTAATTACTAGGCCTAGCTCGAACATTCCAGGGGCGGATGTTCGCGAAGTCAAGTTGGCAACTGGATTGTTTAGGGGTTGGGCGAGGCGCTGATTTGGTTCGCGTCTCAGTCAGTCTTCTTTATCCAAGCCATGGGAGTGGATGTGTTGTTGCGTGCATGTGTGTTCCATTCGACGAGGAGAGGTCTCGATCAGACTTGGCGAGACTTGGTGAGACTTGGTGAGTGTAAAGCCTCCATATCACCAGGTTGTTGGTTTTAGATATTTGTTGTTTGGAACATCGTTACACGTTTATCCCTCTGTTTGGTTCGTTCCCGAGTTAGACCAAGAGTATAAACCATGGGAACCCGTGTGCACTTTGTAAAATTTCGTCAAAGAAAGAACTTCTGAACTAATCTCTAGCGCCACTAATACTGGTGGTCACAATGGATCAGGAGTTGGACTCACCACCGCATCACACAAGAAATCTCACAATACCCGATTAAGTATTACCTTATATCTCCAACTTTGAATACTATGTCCTTCCGACATAATTTGTTCTATTGTAAGAATGGTTCATGTGTCCTTCAGACACTAGCTGAAGTTATGTTCTATAATTATGTTTTTTATGTTCTTCTGACATGTTTGAATTTTAGTCTAAATGATTATGTTGTATGTCCTTCAGACATGTTTTATTTAGCCAAAGAAACTAATTGGTTAGTACCTATTGTCAGATAGTCTGGCTATATTTTTCTTATATCCATTTGACATAGCTTAAATACGGGGTCTTTGAGCTCTATATATAAGGAGGACCAGGTGGTCAAGTTTTTCTAATTCATGTATTAATTTAACTAGCCTAAGAACTTATAGCACAGTAGTGTTTTGTAACGCCCTAAACGGCATGTTCACATGTTTAATATGTGTATGGCTACAAGCAGTTGGTCTACGCCTTTTGTCTAGGATCTAGTTAGGTCAGTGTAACACTACATTCTTTTTGGCACCTTTTCTGTGTTACTATTTAGGGTGCACAAAGTGCGGAACACGGCTAGTTTCATATAGTGGCCCGCACAGATAGTATTTCATTTTGCCCCTTGTTGGCGCCTCGTTTGGCTATGTCTCTAATGTTAGATTGTACTAGCTTTGTTGTATACCCCAGGATATGTGTAATTGTTTATATGTACTATTGAATGCTCCGACAGTACCCACAGGGAAAAGACCGGCTATAGTACTACATGGTGTTGACACCTGACTGTTAGCCATCTGTATGTATATAATAGATCGTTCATTTACTGTTAATTACTTAGAGTAGTTAAGGTACTCTTCATTAATTTAACTTGACCAATAACCTAGTAGCTCTAAAACTATAGGATTTACATTAGTAGTATTTATTAGTTACTCTTTCACTATGTTTTCTGTTTAAGCCCTTCTGGCTGTAGTTTGGCGCAAGCCCGACTACCTTTGTGCTCTTTCTACTTAACTCCCCTTTTAACCGTTACTGTGTTATTTTAGACACGTATTCTCCTGAGCTACGACAAGTTCCTATATTTCTGGAGTTGTTAAATCTTGGTATATGTTCAATCTAAAGGGTTTTTTTTCCTTTTTTCTTTGCATTTATACTTGATACTCCGAACTGGTATTTCTGACACTATATACTGTACCCGATATTTAACTTTAATTTTTGTTCTTCTTCTGTAAACCTTTATCTCATCTTAATTTTTGTTATAAAAAATGTATTTCTGTTTCCTAAGTATTATTCTATGTTTCAGCAACATCCTTTTATTTCCTTATAATGTATTTACCCTGTACTAGTAATTGTTACCTCCTCTTCATATTAGAGTGAAGGGGAAGCAATTATTCAAGACACGCATCAGTGCGCGTCATGTTAGTAAATGTATTCATGGATATGTACAACTAGGTTATGTCAGATAGTCAGAAGCACTACCCAGAGTAAATAAAGGGAAAGAATCTGAACGATATTAATTATGTGCTGATATAGGCTATGAGATAGTCTTGACAAATTATGTAACAAATTTGTTTATTAAGCCTTTCTACCATTCTGGGTATGGGTTTCACTGTTGTGATCCAAGTTCTGAGCACACTCTAAGGCAGGGTTCACAAACACATGGCCCGCGAGACATGTCTGACCGTACCGCTTGTCCTCAATATTTTTATATAATTATCTGACCTGCAGTTATACACACAAACAAAAAATAATGGTTTAATCTTAGTGAGTTCATTATTTTAAATGACATAAAAACACTTTAAACCATTTGAAACTGTGCTATACATTCTTCCTATTTAAAATTATGATTGTAGAAATTTGTATTGACATAATTTAATAAACATATACTGTTGCTGGTCCATATAAACATGAGTTTTAATTACATGAAATCAAATAGATAATATAGATCTACATTGTTGAGTGTACAGATTAAAAATATCTTATTATCTAGTTTGACAGTTTTGGGGAGGTCAGGGTTCGAATTACACATAGATGTAGAGGAGGTGTTTTTTACTAGATGGTTTAACCCACTCCCTTCACATAAGTGCAAATATATTTGTTCTAGATTAAAGCTTCCTTACTCACCCACTTATGTAATTAAAATGTGCATATTCCAGACGGGTAGTAACTGAAAAGACAAAATCTTAGAATATTAAATATGTTTCTATACGCTTTGGCCCGCAAAGCACCCCGAGTTTGTGAATATGACCCTTCGATTATTTTGAGTTTGAAATCACTGCTCTAAGGTATCGTTAGAAATCCTAAAGTATGGTAAATATATATTTGAAAATGTAATATGGGAAAACCATTACTTTATGTATTTCTTCCTTTTTTTTTTTTGTTCTAAAGAAAATTAATTTTGTCAGAAGATTGTTTTTATAGCACTTAAAAAATAATATCTGTTCTAATGAAAAAATAATATTTTCCCACTTTTATCAAATGTATTAAATAAAACACTCGCAAATTATTTTTCTCTGATTGTTAGATAAAATCTATTAAACAAACCCTAACATTTCCCCAATAAATGTGCATTTTCCCTCTACATTAAAATTAATGGTTATTAAAACTGACAGTTTAATAAATATTATGTATGTATAGGTTATGTTGGGGAGATAAAATTAATTGAAGTTTTTAATCTGACAATTTCTATAATTATATCGATTAGTCTATTATGTATATGAACAGTGATTATCGTGGTTGTATAAATATTTCCGCTATGCAAGCCAGTGATGTAATTGAGAATCAGTTTTAAAAATCATTTCTTCTAGCCATTGGCTACAAAGTCTGGCGATTCTGATCTGGCACTACTAATTCATTATGATGCTAAATGACTGATTATGATTAATGATTCACGTTAATTAAAAGGTCGAATCAGTAAGAAATATATTATATTAATATAGGAGTACATACAATACGATGGCAGTATATAAACGTGCGCTAACGCCAACATTGTTGTATGGATGTGAAGCGTGGGTTTGTCAGGAGGAAGACACGAGCAAGGTGAATGAGGTTAGAATGAGATATCTAAGAAGTGTATGTGGAAAAAATCGAATGGACAGAGTCAGTAATGAATGGATACTGAAGGAGTATTGTTTGAAAGAGAATCAAATTGGTAAATGTGAAAGAGGGATCTTAGGATTGTTTGGGCATGTTTAGAAGATGATTGTGGATTGAGTGATGAAGCAAATATATGATGTAGCATTTATTGGAAATAAGCTACAAAAGCGTACGAAGAATTAAGCAAGTAAACTAACCTTAGGCCCCATTCAGCTGCTTCAACTCACTATGTCCTCCCCGCACAAGATAATAACAACATGCCTCTATGAAATTGACCGAGCAACTAAACGAGGAAATATCGTGCAAGACTAAAGAGTGCCGTATCTCGAGGCGTGGTGGGAAATGTATGGTGCGCGTGCGCAATACTGTGATCTTATGTTGGAAGATGTGGCCTAGAATGATCTAACAGCTCCTCGGGTGTTTTTCCGTCATCTGTCTATCCCCTCCCTCTCTTCATTGTTCTGTGTTGGCCGTTATGTTTGTTTACCTCGCTTCCCCCTTTCTGAGCTAGTATGAGCATATATAATGGTGTAATTCAAAATGTACGCCGCTCTTGTCAGGATCGTGTCCAGGATGGTTTAGGAAGGTACTAAATTCCCTTTCGGCTAAATGTACATAGAAATTCCTTTTGGCGAGTTAATATTCATAGTTCATAAAACTTTATAACCTGAAATCTTCTATTTATTTACTTCGACACGAAGCCCCATAAGGGTTCGTGTGATGTCATGATTATCTGTTTACAAATCACTTTTGAGAGATTAGACGTTTATTGCCCATGCGGCAGAGAAATGTTATTATCTGCGTGGCAGAAATATATTATATTGTTGTCAAAGTAAACGCTTGTAACTTATTGTCCATACGGCAGGAAGAGTTTATTGTTGCGTAAGGAATGTTATTACCTGCGTGGCAGGAACATATTGTATGGTCTAATGAACAAGGTATTAGAAAAGTATAGCCGATACGGCACCTAATATTTTATATTGTTATGGAGGAAATTACATTTTTACAACCCTTTTGGAGTAATCTTATATATTACATTGAATTGTAACCAATTCATGGTTACCGAAAGTTCCCGCAACTCTTGTTTTGTCATAGCTTCATATTACACATATACTATTCAATATTTATCATCAATAAAACTAAAATGTTATCTTTGACATATTTCTTTTAATCAAACTTTTATGATATATCCTTCGCTTGCACCCGTAATATATATATTGAAATAGTTGAAGTGTGAGTTCATGGAAGCAGAGAGTGAATAGACCAGAGTCGGCCTATTTGCTTTTCGTTATTATCCTATTGGCTCCTCTGCAATTATTGTTTCCTTTTTTGTGGTTAATTTATGTTGGGCGCCAGCTTTATTCTTTTGGGAAGACTAAGGGCGGTGTTACAATGAAGGTAGAGTTTGTGGATCAAAAGGAAGGTGTAAGCCATTTAAGACGTGACTAAATGTTGTAAATGAATGTGTGAAAAAAAGAAACATTGATAGTTTTTAGTATACAAGAGCCGGTATGACTCGGTGTATGAATGTTGTTAAAGTGAAGGGAGTATCCAAGTATAGGAAAGTGTGGAGAAAGTTAGTGAGGATTAAGTACACAGTTGTTTTTTATTTAAATGCACAGTTTATTGCCTATCCCGTAAGGAAATGGCACTATCGGGAGTGTGTTTAGTAATTTGGCTAACTTAGTTATCTGATTTAACGTTGAATCTTATTGGAATATTTGGTTAGTAAAACACATGCAATAAAAAATTTAAAGTAGTATTTTTTCTCTCTTATCCTTGTATAATGTAAACTAACTCATATATAAATAGTCCCTTTTTAAGAAAGGGTTAAATCTATAAACAATTATTATCAAACTCGTCTTATAGTGTCTTGTTAACCATAGTAAAATTAATCACATTTGAAGAGGAAAAACAAAATCTGGAAGCTATGGCTATGATCTATTGTTGTGACTTTAGCTGCGATAGCAACAATACATGTTCAACTCGCCAAGCTGCCGTCCCATATCTCAAGGCCACTTGGACACGTGATGACTGGATACAACATAGAGACTAAACAGATGGCACTCGATATTGTTCGTAGACACAGCGACACCTAGTGGCAATTCAGGCCATCTATCCCCCTCGAAATACCTCCAATATATTCCCTTACCTTATATGGACATGTTTTTGATTCTAGGCTCCTCATTGGTCCTTCCTAACTCACATGAGCACTCATTGTTTTCGAGTCAATGAAATGTATTTGGCTACGGAATATTTAAGGGTAGTTTGGGCTGCTCGGGCACACTCGGCTCTGCACGGCAATGGACTGCGTTGGGGTCTGATATGCCTGTTACTTATTTAGAAATTTCTCTTTTGGACTTAAAAATAATTTATAGATTGATTTATTTATTCCTTTTTACTATACAAAATCCACTCTTGATTTTAAACTCATAACCCTTCTGGCAATCCTTAATATATAGAAATGGGATTAATGTTGTCGTGAGGTATATATATGTATATATGTATATATATGTATCTAACTTGTAAATTTAATTATTTTTTTTGTTTAGTGAATTCTGATACTTTAAATCTTTCTTGCTCTTCGTTTTGAAGATGTCACTTTGATATGTAAATTCAACTATGTCCTTGGGGATAGTGCTTGTAGCATTAATCTTTATTAACTAAACATCGTTTTGAAGGTTCCTTGTTTTAAATTTAACCACGCCTGTGGGGCTAGATTACTAGGTATTTATTTATCAAACTGACGAACTTCAATGTGATTTATTTAACCTATTTTGCTTTATTTATTATATTAAATATTGTTTTATACACCGTGTGGCTACGCTGGAACTACGTTAGTCATGCGACTACTAAGTTTTATATTCACCGAAAGCCTTTGTGTAGTTTTTCCTTTGTACGTATATATATATATATATATATATATATTATGATGTTATTTGCCACCCTACCTTGTATTTCCCTATTTTATTTCTACTTTTGTGAACAATTATAATTTAAATTTCCGTGAAATATTCGAAGCTCGCCGGCATGTTGCCAGCCTGACTAATGACAATGTTTACATATATTAAATTAAGTAAAAGGACGGAAGGAACAACGTAAAACATTGTTTTAAATAATTTAAATAAGGAATTATGATTTAAGGAAGAACACTTACCTTTTATTAAGCATATTAATTATCCATTTAAGAAGGGTGTTTGACTGTATTTATTTTGAAGGTCGGCCATCTTTGTTTTAACGCATGCCCAGTGCTATCAAACGAGTGAGGAGTGAAC